>RPOG01002706.1:0-83411 GCA_008086565.1 Thalassoma bifasciatum
TTCCTCGTGGTCAACCTGGTCTGCGCCCTCCTGGTGAAAACGTCCGCCGCCGACGTTCGCACCATCGTGCTCGTCAGGGTCGCCATCAACGACACGCTCTTCGTCCTCTGCGCCGTCTCGCTCTCCGTGTGTCTCTACAAGATCGCCAAGATGTCGCTCGCCAACATTTACCTGGAGTCCAAGGTCAGAGAGTCCGAACGTTCCGGACGCCACGGATTTACAGTCGTGCTCACGAGTTTACCCCGGCAGAATTTATGAAATCTCTGTCATTTTTCAGAGAATATGAATGAAAACAGAATCTCCCCAGAGTGAGGTCAGACTGAGATGGCCACTCCAGAACCTTCACTTTATTCTGCTGTAGCCAATGGCAGGTCCCAAATTTCAACTTTTCATCCCAAATTTTTCACTCATTAATTTCAAGAGTGTGACTTCTTCTCTACAATATTGACTTTTTTATCTCAAAAAATTGATTTCATATCAGAATGGTGTTTTTATTCTCAATTTTTTACCCTTTATTTCTAAAACATTGGCCTTATTTTCTCCAGGTTTGACTTTTTATTTCAAAACTTTTACTTTTCTGAAAAATTTTGACTTCCATCTCAGAATTTTGAGCTTATAATCTCATATTTCAGCTTTATATCTCAGATTTTGACTTAATTATCCCAAATTCCAATGTTCTGTTTTTCCCTTTATTAATTTCAAAATTTAGATTTTCTTTTTCTCAAAACTTTGACTATTAATGTCATGTTTTTCTTTTATCTCCAAATTTTGACTTTTTCTCCCAAATTTCTACATTTCATCCAAGAATTTTCACTTTATAATCTCAAAAATTCGACTCTTTATCTCAATATTCTGACTTTATCTTAAAATAATCTTTTTACTCAATTTTTTGTCCTTTATCTTTTACCACAAAACTATGACTTTTTTCAAAATTTCAACTTTTGTCTCAAAACTTTGTCTTGGCGACCATACAGCCCATTTTTCCTCAAGTGCCTCCTTATTGTGCATCTTGAAACAGCCAGACCACATTCTTTCAGAGAGTCCTGTATTTCAGCTGAAGTTATTTGTGGGTTTTTCTTTGCATCCAGAACAATTTTCCTGTCAGTTGTAGCTGAAATGTTTGTTGGTCTACCTGACCGTGGTTTGGTTTCAACAGAATCCCTCATTTTCCACTTCTTCATTAGAGTTTGAACTCTGCTTATTGGCATCCTCAGTTCCTTGGATATCTTTTTATATCCCTTTCCTCTTTTATACAGTTGGATTCACTTTTCCTGCAGAAACTTTGACAATTCTTTTTCTTTCCTCATGACTCAGAATCCAGAAACATCAGTGCAGCACTGGATGAAAGATGCAATTGTCTGTTGTCATTATGATTTAAAAGAGTAAACTCAGTTGTTTGTTAAGAAATGTCTTATAAATAAATTCTGCCGGGGTTTGTAAACTTGTTATCACGGCTGTTCCCTCCTCCTCAGTGAGTCTGATCTGTTGGTTCTGTTTCTATGTTTAGGGGACGTCCGTCTGCCAGGTGACGGCGATCGGAGCCACCGTCATCCTCCTGTACGCGTCTCGAGCGTGTTATAACCTGGTCGTCCTCGCTCTCTCCAACAAGAGCATCAACTCCTTCGACTACGACTGGTACAACGTGTCCGACCAGGTGATCCCACGCCAGATAATCCAGGATTAGTTATTTATTTCCTTATATTTCTACGAACAAATAATAACCGTGTGAGTTTTCAGTGTTTTCGTGTTGAAGAAGTTTGACTCTGTTTGTTGAAACTCTTTGTTTCCAGGCGGATTTACAGTCGACTCTCGGAGACACCGGTTACATCGTTTTCGGAGTCGTCCTCTTCGTGTGGGAACTTCTGCCGACGTCTCTGGTCGTTTTCTTCTTCAGAGTCCGACAACCGAACCAGGACAGGGTGAGAACCAACCAGATAAACTAACATCTGCATCACTTCAGGTTTTCATGTGGTTCTGGTTCTTCTGGAGCGTTTACGGTTGCAAACCGAGAAACTGGTTCCTGTTCAGAATTGATCAGAAATGGTTGAACATATTCATCATCATCTTATGTATTCTTTACATTAAAAAAATTATGAGAAAAATTCTGAAATCAAGTCAAAATTTTGAAATTAAAAGTCAGAATTATGAGATAAAAAAGTCAAAAATGTGGAAAAAAAAATTTCAGTTGAAAATCTAACTTTTAAGATAAAAAGTCAAAATAATAAGAAAAAAAGTCAAAATTTTCAGAGGAAGTAAAAAATAATACCAAGAATCATATTTATCAGAGAACAGTCAAAATTTTGAGACCAAAAGCCAAAAAATGAGATAAAAAAAAGAGTCAATGTTTTGGGATAACAAAGGGGAAATAATGAGAAGAACCAAATTCTCAAAAAAAAAACTCAAACTTTTGTGATAAAAAGCTGAAATCATGAGATAAAAAGTCAAAACTCCAGGATGTTGCCATCAACATTTTGAGATAAGTGAAAATTTTAGAAGAACCAATCTTTTTTTGACAAATTAAAGTCCAAATTATGAGAAAAAAGTCAAAAGTTTTAGATAAAAAGTCAATATTTTGTGATCACTATGTCAAGATTTTTAATTACAAAGTCAAATTTTAAGAAAAGAGAAAAATCACTAGAGGTAAATGTTTTCCAAACATAAGTGACTTTAGCTAGATATTAACTTTTTTTTTATATCTAGAATCAAAAATCTAGGATCCAGTGACCAAAGATTTTTACTGATTTTTTTTTTTTAAGTAAACCTAAAAAACTACTTTTTGTACACAGAAAATTCACAGTAGAAATCAATAAAGAATTGGATCAATAAGTAGAATCAATAAAATCTGATCAATTCCCATTCATACTTACTATTTGAGTTTGGTGTTTTTCCGCCTCTGCATTTGTAGTACAAAAAACTACAAATGGGCCTTTAATTCTCAAAAACTCAAGTTTAAAGTGTTGTTTTCTTAAACAAAAAAGCAAATTTCAATTAACTTTGAAAGTTTGACGCCAAAGGTGATGTCAACAAAACTCAAAATTATTTAGCATCGGAAATAATTTCACAAATTACAATAAATTAACCACGTCACCACTAACTTGATCACTATAGGTCGTGAATATACGGCGTCATTTTTGTTTGAGGATAACTTGGCGGTTTTATGAGGTCAGGTGACAGGAAACAGTCGTGGATATTAACTACAACAGGTGACAGGTGGTTACGTGTCGTTGTTTGTATTTTAAAACATTAAAAAGTGAGTAATTAATATTTTTATTCTGTTTTTGTTTTTCTTTTCCTTCGTGCAGAGCGGTTCTGCGATCCCCGGTCACGTCTTCTCTTCGCGGTCGTATTTCTTCGACAACCCGAGGCGCTACGACAGCGACGACGACCTGGCGTGGAGCGTCATGCCTCAGAACATCCAGGCCAGGTAAACGCCACCTGAGACGCTTTCACCTGAAGGCGAGCAGCTGCAGAGGTCAAAGGTCACGTGACTCATACTTTTCGCTCACGTTACTCTCTTCCCTTCGCAGTTTGGCGGCGGACAGCTACGAGTGGGGGAGTCAGAGCAGCGGGATCAGCGCCTACATCGGCGGCGGAGACGAGAGTTACCTGGCGAATCCTCCGGAGCAGCTGGGACATTACTGACAGGTGTTGGCGCTCACCTGTGGAGCGTCGACTTCTACCTGTGGCTTTTTGCACATGAGGCCGAGCGCCGCCGCCGCCGCCGCCGCCGCCGCCGCCGCCGCCACTCCAAACTTCCTCTTTTTATTTCCGTAGAAGAAGAACTAACTCCTCCCCCTCTACGCCAGTACGTCACTGACGACACCTTCGTTTGCACAAACCTGTACAGTCACCTTCACCTTTACCTGTCTCCTCCTCTCTGACCTTTTACCTGTAAAGTTATTTAATACGCTAATATATTTCTGACTTTTGTAAAATGTACTGTTCTTCTATTTTATGTACTGTCCTTCTTTTTCATACAGATTTTTTTTTACTTAGAAGAGAAAACTCATTAATTCATATTAAAAAAAGTGAAAAATTCTGAAAAAAGTGTTTTATTTCTGCCTTCATTAACGCAATTAATTTTTCACAATATTACAAACGCGAGTTATTGTGACAGTATTTTTAAGTTCCTCAACTGATATTGGGAATTTTATCTTGTATTATTTTCTTATTTTGAATGAGAGAAGCACAAACACTAGGGAGGATTTTGGATTATTAGAAAAAATAAATTCTGTGACATCAAAAATGATAATATATAAAAAAGTGAAATATTTTTGGTTCCTTGTTTCAGAAAGATAAACCCTGATATTAAATAGACTCATTCTACATAGAGTGAATTATTTCAAGCCTTTATTTCTGTCCCAAATTCAGTGTCTCAGAAAATTAGAATATAATATATAAGAGTATAAAAAAAGAGATTCAAACAGAAATGTTAGAGCTCTTAAAAGATTTAATAATTTCTAACAATATTACAAGTTTTCTCTAAATTTTGATCATAAATGCTGTGTTTTTCGATTTACTTCCACCTAAAACTTTTTATATTGCTGCATTTTGACTATTTTTGCCATCTTGGTTAAAATAGTTTAAAATTTAATAGATTTATTCATGTTGCTGCTTTGTGACTATTTTTACAATCTAAAATCAACTTTTGTTGCTGCTTTTTTCAATTTATTTCAACCTAAAAAACTTTTATTACTGAATTCTGACAATTTTTGCCATCTAAGTTCAAAAATCGAAAAAATTATTACATTTATTTATTTTGCTAAATTTTGACTGTTGCTGCCAACTTAGTCAAGACTTTTAAATTTATTAAATTTGTTTTGGTGTTGCTTTTTCACTATTTTTTTTTTTGCCACTTTATAGTTTCCTTGATACTTTTTGACAATTTTTGAAATCTCAAATTGACTTTCGTTTTTTTTTTTTTTCCAGCTAAAATTTACTTTTGTTGCTAATTTTTCACTATTTTTGTCACCTTAGATTTATTTTCATAGCTGCTTTTTTGCATTTATTATCCAAAATCGACTTTTGTTGCTGCTTTTTAAAATTTTTTACCCCCTATAATTTACTTTTGTCGCCTATTTTTCACTGTTTTTGCCACCTTACATTTATTTTTATTGCTTTTTTTTGCCACCTTAAGCCTCAGAGGCCCCGCCCCCTGACCCAGCTGTGTGTGTGTGGAACTCCAACATGAAGGGCAGAGTTCCAAACTGCCTTTGTGATGTCATAGAGGTTGTGATGTCATAGGGTGCTTGGTGTAAAAGGACAAACAGTATTAAGGTTTTAGAATTCAGCTACAGTTTTCTGCTTAAATCAGTATTTATGTCTTTTATTAAGTATTTCTCTGTATCGTGTGAATTAATGTTTGTTCCTAATCTTCCATTTTATCCTGTATATTTTTCCTCTTTCATTAAAATGTGAAACATTCGAGCAGGTTTAGTATTTTCAGCAGCATCGTTCTGGGGAAACCAGGATAATCCTGATTTGTTGGACCAAAGTGTCTCAATCCTTCTTAAAAGTTCTTTCCTCACTCCAAAGATTTGACTCGGATCAAACTAAAAAGTGGATTATGTTTCTAATTCAGTTCAGGAGAAACAACCAGTTTCTTAGAAATTCAACCGAGCGGCAACTTCCAGTCTAAAACTGGGAGGAAACATGGGAGAATTAAAAAATCTACATTTTTTAAAGCAGGGGTCATATACTATTCCTAAATCACAACTTTAAAATCAAAAATATTTTTGAATTCATTATTTTATTTTTTTAATCATAAGCCTGTAGAGGTCCAGCTTTTAAAGCCAATAAGCCAATTTTTAAAAAAAAGTTAGTCACGTTATGTTTGTTTCTTTTTTGATATTACAGAATAATAGTAAGAAAATTATGATATATAATATTATTTATAAAAAAGAAGATAATGATGGTCCTGGCCTGAGTGTAAATGAAAACAGAAGCTGTAAAGTGTATGGGGTGTAACACAGAGTAAACCAGCAGGGGGCAGCAAAAGACTGTAAACAGATCAAACTATAGACTGTATAATAATTATTTTATAATTCTTTATAAAGTCTATGGCTCAAACAGGAGGAAGAGGAGTCAGTTTATCTCTGCTGTTTGTTTATGATCAGGTACACCTGTGTTTCTCTGAATCTGGGTTTTAAAATGAGTTTTATATGGAAGCCCATCTATGCCAGTCTAATAAAAATAAATAAATAAAAAAAACTTGGCTTTGTTGAGATTTTTGTTGTTGTTGCTCATATTAAGTCAAATCTAGACCATGAAAATATTGAAGTTTTGAGATAAAGTCAAAATTTTGAAATAGTAAACAATTTAAGAAAAAGTCAACATCGTCAGATACTCAAAATTATAAACTAAAAGACAAAATTTTAAGATAAAAAGTGGAAATTTCAAGATATTTTAATCAATATTGTGAGACAAAAAGTTTAAGTGAAATTTGAGATATGTCAAAATTTTGTAGACACTTCTTTTTAGATAAATCATTAATATTTTGTTAAGAAAGTCACATTTTGTTAAAAGAAAGTGCAATATTTTGAGATAGTCTAAACTATGAGATAAACAGTCAAATGCTCTTTGATTGACTAAAATTTTTAACGTCTAAGTTATGAAAACAAAGCCTACATTTTTAGATAAGTCATCATTTTTTAAATATTTAAGTCAAATCTACGAGATAAAAAGTCTTTTTTGTGATACGTGTAAAATGTTTTGAGAACAAGTCAAAATAACAAAATTAATTCAAAATTCTGAAGTAATCAAGTTCAAATTATTGGAGAAAAAAATATTGACATTTTATCGCATATATTTGTCTATTTATCTTGAATTCCACTTAAATATGAGTGAAAAAAAAATCTCAACAAAAGCAGTTTTACCTTTTTTTGTTTTAAACTGGCAGAAATGGGCTTCCGTAGTTGTTTCTTGAAAGATGTGGCGGTCGTCCTCAGAGCTGTAAGAGAAAAAAGAAACCAAACTGCGCCGTGTTTCTGTCAGAAAAAGGTGTTTTTTTAATTCAAATCATTCCTGGTATTTATTGCAAACTCAAGCACATTTTGCTGAACAGGATTTTTGCTGAATTTCCAGCTGATTCCGTGTGAAAAGCGTCAGACATGAGGCAGAACACTGTACCTTTAAGGAATTAACAACTGCAAAAACCAAAAATGCAAAAAAAGACGGAGCTCCGCCTCCTCCTCGGAGAGCGGCGCTCCCCCGTGACGAGCGTCCTCCGTCACACGACGACGACAAATACCCACAATCCCTTTCAGAACATCGAGGTTCCCTGGGTTCGCTGAAAATGAGGAGAAATCTCCGCGTTGTCGTCGTCGTTTGTTTGTTTGTTTGTTTGCGCTCTGAGCTCGGAGCGTCCAGCCGCTCGCGCTAAAGTCTGCTGACGCGCTAAAACACACACACATGCTCCTGATAGGCCACTTTCTGAGGACAGAGCACTTATTGGCTGATTAAAGGGGGCGGGGCCATGGCGTCCCACTAGCTGGGGTCGGAGGGTTTGCCCAGTTCAACTTTTACTCCTTTTTCTCCTGCGCCTGCAAAAACAAACCAGACAGAAACCAGACGTTAAAGACGACCAATCAGACGACAGGAAAGTTTCTGATCAACAACAGATCGTCCTCCCGCAGATTTTAACATTTAACATTTCATGAATATTACACCCCCTGGTAGATCCCCCCCTGTATGGAAGCCCATTTCTGCCAGTTAAAAAAATAAAACATAGACTTGGCCTTTTTTTTCCATGTTAAGTCAAAATGTTGAGAATTTTGGTAGAAAAAGTTAGAATTATGAATTAAAACTCAAATTTTTGGTTTGTGGGTTTGTTTGTTTTTTTAATTTATGATTTACTGACTCATTCATTTATTTATTTTCTATTATAGCTTTAATACTGCGTGATAATTTAATTATCTTATCTGTTTTTTTTTTGGTTTTTTTTAATTTTTTTATTTTTTTATTTTGTGGGGAAACGGCTGACTATGCCCCAACTGTGCTGTTTATTTTGAACTTCTTGGAATAAAATATGCTTTAAAAAAAAAAATCAATCAAAAAACAAAACACAAAATTTTGAGAAAAAAGTAAAAGATTCTAAAATAGGATAAGATCATATAAAATAAGATGCTTTATTAATCCAACAAGGGGAAATTCACAAAAGATGCTAAAGTCAAAATTTTGAGATAATTGATTTAAATTTTGAGATAAAGTCAGTTATTATAAAAAAGGCAAATCTTTGTGATCAATTTTTTTTTAAATAAAAAAGCTGTAATTTTGATTTTATCTTGAAAATTTTACATTTTTTAAAATTTTGACTTTTTATCTGAAAATTTTGACTTTTTTGAAAGTTTGACTTCATGTCAAAGTTTTGACTTTTACTGTGCAAAAAAAAAAAAATCTCAAAACCAGTTTTTCTTTTTTACACTCTAAAATGGCAAAATTGGGCATCCATACTTCTGATTATTTATAAAGATCAAGGTATTTGTTTTTATTTTTTCTCCAAATGTTTTTTTTACTCCTTTTTAGTGAAGTTGTTTCCAAAATTTTCACATTAATTTCACTTTTATTTTCTTAATATGGCATGATCGACCTTTTTTTTACAGACAATTCTGCTCCTTTTTGAGTAGAAAAAAGCAGATATTTTTGTCCTTAAGGTTTTTATCTCAGGCAAAAAAAGTCAATGTAATATCACAGGTTTATGTCAAAGTTTAGGCAGAGTGTTTTTTTTTTCATTAAACCATAAATTTTAATGGCATCAAATTGACCCAGTTTTGCTTTCTGTTTTTTTAAAGCACAAATTACAAATATATGATTCCTGATGCAGAGAAACGAACATGATCGTTGGCAAAGAGGAGAATAAGTTTCGCTTGTTGTGAAACCAAAACTCACCTGTTAAATATTTTTCTTTCGCTCGCGCTCGCTCGTCGGCGTCGAAATACCAAACGGTGATGGCGTATCTGCAGAGAGGAAACCACAAACATGAGCCTCAGAGGAACGGACTGAGCGCGTGCAGTGAGCGCGTGCAGTGAGCGTGTGCAGTGAGCGCGTGCAGTGAGCGGGTTCTGACCTGGTGGCGAAGGCGGGCTGAACCTCGTGAGGGTTTCGTCTGTCCGACCAGAAAAGCAGCAGGCGGTCGAATTTGGGCTCGATGTCGGCGAACTGGGCTTTTCCTTCAGGGAAGATTCGGAGCAGACCGCCGTGTTCCTGTGGGAGAAAAAAAGAAAAAGAGTTTAAACGTCATCAGATCCAAACGTGGGGCCCAACAAGTCTTAAAAAAAAAAAAATCTAACAGGGATTTTTCTGGCAGATTTCACAATTTCAATTCAGGTCACGATTTTTTTTACAAATGAAGCTTCAGCGAAGTTTTCACAACGTACAGAAACTTTAACAAACTTTACAGGAAATTACATCAAAATACAAAACATCACCACAAAAACATCAAACTTATGAGATTATTCTCATAAACTTAAGGGAATAAAGTTGTAAACTTGCAGGAAAAAGGTCGTAAACTAACGAGGCGTACAAGAATAAAGTCAGAAAGTTTACGACTTTTTTCTTTAAAGTTTACGACATTATTCTCATGAGTTAAAGACTTAATTCTCATAAGTTTCCAGTTTTTTTTTCTCATAAGTTAATGACTATTATTCGTAAGTCTATTTCCTCATTCTCGTAAATTTGCAACATTATCTTCATAAGTTTATGACTTTTTTCTTATAAGTTTGACTTCATTTCATGAGTTTATGACTTAATTCTAATAAGTTTAGAACTTTTTTTCTCATAAGTTTACAACTTTTTTCTTTTTTTTAACGACTCAGTTCTTGTGAGTTTAAGACTGTACTAAGATCCAATTTTTTTTTAGTAAATAAAAAATTTTTTACTTGCAAGTTTACAATTTTTTTGCACAGGTTAATGATTTTTTTCATGTAAATTCACAACTTTATGCCTGTGTGTTTACAATTTTTCCTCTTAAGTTTACAACTTTATTCTCGAAAGTCAAACTTTTTTCCTCTTAAGTTTTCGACTTTATTCTCATGAGTTAAAGACTTAAATCTCGTCAGTTTCCAATTTTTTTTCTCGTAAGTTAATGACTTTATTTCATGAATATCTTTCTTCATTTTTGTAAATTTGCAATTTTATCCTCATGAATTTACAACTTTTTATCGCAAGTTTAAGACTTTATACTCGGAAGTTTCCAATTTATTCCAGTCAGTAAACAATTGTGTCACGAAAGTTTACAATTTTTTTGCGAAAGTTAATGATTTCTTTCACGTAAATTCACAACTTTATTCCGTATTTACAATTTTTTCCTCGAAAGTTTACAACTCTATTCTCGTGAGTTTACAACTTAACTTACGTGAGTTTATGACTGTTTTCCTGCTAGTTCACAACTTTTTTCCAGTCAGTTTACGACTTTATGATTTTATTGTTTTTGCTCTATTGATGCACATATTTTGCTGAATGCATTTTTAATGTATTGTTTTTTTAATGTATTGTTTTACCTCTGTGTAAAGTGACCTTGGGTGACCTGAAAGGCGCTTTTAAATAAAATGTATTATCATTATCATTATTATTATTTATTCTCTTATTCTTTTTTTTCTTTTTAGCGTAGCCCTTTAAAATAATGTCGTGTAAAATATCCTCAATTATGTTAAAAAAACAAATAAAATACAAAACCGTTACAAAAAAACAAATTTAAATAAGTCATAATAAGAAAAATGAATCTAACAATCCCCAGGAAAAAAATGATCTTATTCTAACAGACAGGAGTTTAAAAGCTGACACAGCAGATTTTTGTTCAGTCAGGTTAAAAAAAAAACGGCAGCTTTGGCGACGATCACATGACCACGATGTTTTGATCAGAAAACGATAAATCCTTCAGCCCCGTCCACACGAGCGCCGTTAAAGCATCAACACAGGACGACAGAGTTAAGGAAAAGTCCAGGAGCAAAGCTCAGGATCGGAAGCAGCGGGGGGGCGAGGAGGGCGAGGAGGGCGAGGAGGGGGGGGCGAGCTTCCTGTGGAGGGATAGGAAGAATAACGCACAGGAAAAACTGCTGCGGCTGGATAAAGAGCTGCAGAGTGGAAAAGCAGATTGCTGCGAGCGTAAACTCTCACACAGCTGATATGACAGGCCGCTCTCTTCACACGCAAACTCTCAGAAAGGTTCACACCCCTGCGATGGCGGCGGCGCTGGCGGCGGATTGATCGAGGGGGAAAAACGAAGGTGTGACCGTCGCAGCACAATGAGCTCAAAGACGAGACGACCACGGATCTTTACTCTACGACACTGACGGAGATTTAACCGGCGTCTGAACACAGGGGGGTGACCCCGGGCTGCAGGACACGACCCTCTGACCTCCTGACCCTTTGACCTTTTGACCCTCATGGGGCTGAGCTGAACTCATTTCAAGGACAAAACCTACAAAAACCAAAGATGACGAGTTTCAGGCTCCAGAGGAGGAAACTCACTGAACCAGAACCGAAATCTCAGATTTTCAAATTAAAGGTTGTTTTCCAAACCTCCTACTTCCACATGTCGTCTGTAGTGTGACTGTTTTGTTGGACCTGTTTAGTCGTATACTACTCTGGATTTCTGTTTTTCTCTAATGTTTAACTTTATCATAAATAAATCCATGAGAACATTTCAGTCATTAATTCACCACATCAATCAGTGGAGAAGTTACAGGAGCAATAAAAGTAGATAAGTTAAATTAGATGTTAATGAGATACAAAGGAAAATAAATAAATGAAATTAAGCATGGGAAGGAAGTTGTAATTTTTTAGAGAATTTTTTTGGCATTTTCATTATTTTTAGTGGTTCAAGGAACATTTTTTAATTCATTTAGAAAAACAACAAATTCAGGGAGAGATTAGAGTCCTGATTTTATCACATTTGTAAAGGTATAAAAGTTTATTACAGTAAAATCCCCATATTTGATTTTTACTCTTGCACCAAAAGTTATCGTGTATTGAAAATAAATCTGAAACCAACTGAGTTTTTATTTTTCCAGCTGGTGTAAAAACTGCGTCCTCATTACCCACGTAGGCTGTTAGTGTAAAATAAAAAGTGATAAATCTAAATCCCCGAAAATACTTAAACCATTTTCATTTGTCGAGAAACATGATGAAGTGAGCAGATTTACCGCTGTTTCTTTCCTGTCACTTCACTTTTATCTCTGGGACCGTTTCACATTTTTGTTGTTGTGTTGTAGTTGAGCTGATTTATTCCAGTAGGTGTCAGTAATTCACCTCAACCTGAGCGCCCCCAAACTGACGAACGCCATTAGCGCCGTGCATTGTGGGAAACAGTCATTTTCTCAGTCTCCAACGGACCAGTCTACCTGGCGTGGGGGGAGGCCAGACGCTGGATGGCCAGAGAAGAGAAACAGGGACAAGGCCAGAAAAGAGAAACAGGGATGAGGCCAGAGAAGAGGAAAGAGAAAAACAGAGACGAGGCCAGAGAAGAACAACAGTGATGAGGCCAGAGAAGAGAGACAGGGATGAGGCCAGAGAGGAGAAACAGGGATGAGGCCAGAGAAGAAAAACAGAGACAAGGCCAGAGAAGAGAAACAAGGATGAGGCCAGAGAAGAGGAAAGAGAAGAACAATAGAGACGAGGCCAGAGAAGAACAACAGTGATGAGGCCAGAGAAGAGGAAAGAGAAGAAAGACAGAGACGAGGACAGAGAAGAGAAACAGGGATGAGGCCAGAGAAGAAAACCAGGGATGAGGCCAGAGAGGAGAAACAGGGATGAGGCCAGAGAAGAAAAACAGAGACAAGGCCAGAGAAGAGAAACAAGGATGAGGCCAGAGAAGAGGAAAGAGAAGAAAAACAGAGACGAGGCCAGAGAGTCTTCTCCTCTGTTCCTGTGCAAAAATTTCTAGAATTGGGAGAACCCTTTGTCATGCGGTCCATCTGACCAGGCAATGTCTGACTCTTTAAAAGGGCCTAGTCATCTTTGTAGGCCCTTGAACATCAAATGATGTCTAGATGGTTCATTTCACAAACTGATACTACAAACTGAATTTCAGCAGAAGTAGGAGGAGGTTTGGTAAACAGCCAAAGTATTTATCAGAGACACAGAAATGATTTTTAAAAAAATCAAATATGGTTTATGAACTTCAACGGAGGATAAGATCCATGCTACAAAAAAATAAAGCAAACCTTCAAGATTAATCTCATAAATTTACAAGAATAAAGTCAGTAAGCTATGACTTTATTTTCATAAGCAAAGTTTGTAACTTAATTCTGGTAAGTTTACAACCTTTTAACTCGAAAGTTTATGACTTTGTTCTCGTGAATTTATGACTTGTCTTTTTATACTTTATATCAGCTGAATTCATAAATTCATTCATGTCTTATTTCAAGTTCATTAGAGACAAAAATGACGTTTGAATTTCTTGTATTGAGTAAAAATAATCTACAGATGAGGTAAGAAAAATATTTACTCATCAAGTGTCTTGAAATTAGAATAATGTGAAAGTACAAGGAACGTTTTTCTTACCCCATTGGCAGATATTGGAAAAATTGAGGCAGAAAACTTGTTTGTATTTCAGTGTAAACACTGAGTAAAACTGACACAGCTGAAAACACATGGACACACTTTTTAAAACCTGACCTAGATTAGATAGAAAAAATAAAAAAATCTGTGCCGTGAATGAAAAACATTCATCCTGGTATCTGTGGGCGCATCATGTGACTTCCTCTTGTGGAAAGTGCTCTGAGCAGGCATGAGGGCGTCAGGTTTGGCCAGGTTGGGTATTTAAAAATAAAAAATAAAACATCTAACCAATGTCTACCATCCTGTGTGAGGGGGAGGAGCTAAACGCCACCAGGTTTCAGAAATACAACAACAACAAACCAGAGTACAACAGTATGGCTCTGTAGTAGGAGGGTGCAGGTGATAAACTGACCTGTAGCTGTTTGATTTTTCCTTTTAAACACATTATAGTAAATTAATATTTACATAAATAATGACACAAAGGCAACCCATGACATTTCTTATTGCTACATCTTTTTGCCGATTTTGATTTATTTTCAATTTTTTGGCCACTTTTGGACCATTTTTGCTTTTTTCCCCCAGACAATTTTTCCAGTTAAATCCCAACTTTCTTGCCATTTTTTGTTGCTTTTGGCCATTTCAGTCACTTTTCACTCCTTTTTACCACTTTTGTTGCTACTTTCTGAGTATTTCCAGGATTTATCCCAATTGAAATGCCAATTTTTGTTGCTATTTTGGCAAATTTTTACTACGTCAAACTAAATTTAATTGCTTCTCTTTGCTATTTTTGCCTCTTTTTACAACTGAGACAGCTACTGCAAAAAATGTAGTTGATGTTTTGACACAATTCATGCTATAGAAATATTTAACTGTCTGAAATTAGATTTATTCTAATTTATGATAAATTGCCCATATTTAAATTACTTAGGAAAAAACACTGATTATACAGAATACATAATGATAGAATTCTTAAAATACTGAAATACTTAATAATTAAACACTAAAAATATTGCATTACTTAATGATAAAATACTTAAGAATAAAACACTAAAAATACAAAATGCTTAGAATACTCCAACACTTACTAATAAAACTCTAACTAAATACCAAGACAAATGGTAAATTTGACAGATATATTCTTTTTCTTTTTTTTCCTATTTCCATATTACTGGCACTATTATTATCAATATTACTATTATTATTACTACTATTATTCGTATTATCATTACTGTTATTAATATAAATCTATTGTTATTTCTATTATTCTTGCTAATATTGTTATATAATTATTAATTATCATTATTATTACTACTATTACTGCTTTTGTTTTGTTTTATTTGGTACTTTGACTATTATTTATTTATGTATTTAACACTATGTGTATTGATTTTATATAATGCCTATTTTTACAAGATGTATCTGTATCTTTACCAAAAAATTAAATAAAAAAAGAGTTTGGGAAAAAAAAAATAATAATACAAAGACACATAAAATACAGTTTTTTGGTGTGTTGTGTTTTAATTCTAAAAGGAATAATAATAACTGAAGACAACATTTTTATCAGTATTTTTCTCTTAATTTATCCATTACCATGAATAAACTGTAACTACAGGGGACCCTGTTTGGATTCCAGGCGACCCCACATGGGTGCCAACCCCCAGGTTGAGAAACACTGATTTATGTGACCACAGGAAACTCAGGATGTCACAGAGTTTGAATAAAAAACAGATTTTTGTGTCTTTTGTTGTTAAATAGTTCAGTTAAATGATTATATTTCTGTCTTGTGAGTATTTTTCTGGATAAATCTCGTTCCATGATGATCCCTCAAGGTCGCTCTGCCCCCCCCCCCTCCTCCCCCCTCCTCCCCACATCAGCCACCGCCGCCGCCGTCGCCGTGGCGCTGTCACAACCGGAGGTAACAACACAAGTACGTGTCCGAGATTAATAAATTTACTCGGTACAATACCTCGGGTCGACCTGCTCACTCACTAGAGTTAGACGCGAGACTAACCGGCTAGGACTCGGAAGTACAAACATCTTACGACAACGGACCGTTGGTCCCAAGTCCTGCTTCCCTGTGCGGAATGTTCAGGTTCAACGGTTCCGGTCGTTTTTTTTAACGCTTTGAAACGTCACAAACACAACAATTTAACGACTTCAGTCCGAGACTAAACTATAAAACTGTTTCATTTAATGTTTTAAGAAACTGTTTATCCAACATTTCTGTTTATTATCAGTATTTTTGTTTCTGTTTTGACATGTACAGGTAAATATATGACGATAAAACTGTTTTATATAACATTTAAAGAAACTGTTTATCCAACATTTCTGTTTATTATTAGTATTTTTGTTTCTGTTTTGACATGTATAGGTAAATATATCACTTTAAAACTGTTTTATTTAACATTTACGGAAACTGTTTATCAAATATTTATGTTTATCAGTATTTTTGCTTCAGTTTTGACATGTACAGGTAAATATATCACTTTAAAACTGTTTTATTTAACATTTACTGAAACTGTTTATCAAATATTTATGTTTATCAGTATTTTTGCTTCAGTTTTGACATGTACAGGTAAATATATTACAATAAAACCGTTTTATTTAACATTCAAAGAAACTGTTAAATTAATGTTTATGTTTGTTATCAGTATTTTTGCTTCTGTTTTGACATGTACAGGTAAATATATTATTATAAAACTGTTTTATATAACATTTAAAGAAACTGTTTATCCAACATTTCTGTTTATAATTAGTATTTATGTTTCTGTTTTGACATGTACAGGTAAATATATCACTTTAAAACTGTTTTATTTAACATTTAAAGAAACTGTTTATTTAATGTTTGTTTGTTATCAGTATTTTTGCTTCTGTTTTGACATACAGTTGAATATATATCACAGTAAAAAGTCTGTGACAGCAGGAGATTTGTAAATTAATTTCACAAAATCAGATTTATTTTTAATTTTGGTGGTATAAATTGGTAGAAACAGCGAAAGTCATCTTTTAATGCACTTTTATTCCTGTAAGGTGACCTTGAGTGCCATGAAAGGCGCCCTTAAATAAAATGTATTATTATTATTATTATTAAGTCAACAAAAAAGGGTAAAACTGTTGGGATAAAACTTAAAAAATAATCAGAAGGCAGCAAAAAATGGTCCAAAAGTGACAAAAAAAGAAGTTAAAAGTGACTAAAATGGGCAAAAGCAACAAAAATTGATATCGAAAAGTGATAAAAAAGTGGAAAGGCAACAAAAATGACCAAGAAGACTGTAATAAACCTTACAAAATATTTGGAAAGTAGCAAAATAATGATGCATAAGCTGTGGAAAATGGAATTAAAAGTGACTAAAATGGGAAAAAAACAGTCAAATGTCATCATAATTAATGTCAATATTCATTTCCTACAATGTTTGTTTAAAAACATAAGATGGGGATTCAGAAATAATTGCAGAACATAATAGCAATTAAATTATTTTTAATTAACCCTTGTTATTTTGGTTTCTTCAACAGTAAATAAATCTGTTTTTATTTTGAAGTTGATGAAAAATTAAGAAGATTGAATATCTATGTTTTTTTTTAACTTTTAACTTTATTCTTCCTGCTTTATCTCTGAGTTGTAAATATCGTTTTTGTCTCTGGCGCTCTGCCTGGGTGCGTCTGGATTATCAGGATCTCTGAGATTTAACGGGATTATAATCAGGAAGAGGCGGCGAACAGAACATACTGACACGTTAACCTCCAACACCGACAACACACTCGTCTGCGAGCGCGGAGATAAACGACACAGACACCTGGAGACGGGTGATAACGGGCGGTAACCATGACGACCAGATTAACGTGACCACACAGATTATGACTTCAGATTGGACAGTTTGGAGTTTAAAAACAGAAAAAAAAACATCCTCAGGTGTCTCTCTCTCACCTTGGCGGTCCAATCTTTATTCAGGTAATAGATGCAGGTCACACAGCGCCCGTCACCGTTGGGGTTATCCACATGGCGAACGTACCCGGTCCCGTTCCCAGGGTAACACGCCACCATCGCCTGAAGAAGAGAAACAAGATTGGTGAGATTTTTCAGAATAAAATTACAAACTAACACATGAAAAACACAAACACTGAAAGAAAAAAGGTTAAAAAGGAAACAAAGTGTATAAAAGCTCAGTGAGTTTCTGAGCTCCTGACAGACACTTGCATCTTTCATCCAGTGCTGCACTGATGTTTCTGGATTCTGAGTCATGAGGAAAGAAAAAGAAAAGTGAATCCAACTGTATAAAAGAGGAAAGGGATATAAAAAGATATCCAAGGAACTGAGGATGCGTTATTCGTCTCAAGTTTGAGATTACTTCTTCACCTTTTACTCCCTAAGACAACTTTGGTTTGGTGCCAGTCCATCTGGTTGTTTGTAAAGTCGATGTTGACTGTCCTTTTAACAAGACCTACGTTTCTTAAACCCACAAATAACTTCAGCTGAAATACAGGACTCTCTGAAAGAATGTGGTCTGGCTGTTTTAAGATGCACAATAAGGAGGCACTTGAGGAAAAATAAGCTGCATGGTGGCCAAGTCAACGTTTTGAGACAAAAGTTGAAATTTTGAAAAAAGACAGAATTTTGGGGTTAAAAAGTCAAAACTTAGAAAAAAAAATCCATATTCTGAGATAAAAGACAAAAAATTGAGAAAAAAAGACAATTTTAAGATTAAGCCAGAATTTTGAGATAAAGAGTCGATATGTTAGAGGAGAAGTCAACTTTTTTAGATAAAGTGAAAATTCTTGGATGAAATGTAGAAATTTGGGAGCAAAAGTCAAAATTTGGAGATAAAAGAAAAGAAAAATTAGAACATTGGAATTTGGGATAATTAAGTGAAAATCTGAGATATAAAGCTGAAATATGAGATTATAAGTTCAAAATTCTGAGATAAAAGTCAAGACTTTTCAAAAAAGTAAAAAACCTAGAGAAAAGACGTCAAAAATTTTAGATTAAGGACAAAAAAATTGAGAAAAAAAACACCATTCTGATATGAAATCAATTTTTTGAGATAAAAAAGTCAATATTGTAGAGAAGAAGTCACACTTTTGAAATTAAAAAGTGAGAAATTTGGGATGAAAAGTCGAAAGTTGGGACCTGCCATTGGCTACAGCAGAATAAAGTGAAGGTTCTGGAGTGGCCATCTCAGTCTGACCTCACTCTGGGGAGGGACAAGCCTCAAAACTTCTGGAACAAAGTCATTTGGAGTGATGAGAGCAAAAGTGAACTTTTTGTCCACAACCATAAACATTGTTCCATTTGGAGAGGAGTCAACAAGGCCTATGATGAAAGGTCCACCATTCCTACTGTGAAACACGGAGGTGGATCACTGATGTTTTGGGGATGTGTGAGCTACAAAGGCTCAGGAAACTTGGTCCAAACTGATGAATGAAGGATGAATGCAGCATGTTATCAGAAAATACTGGAGGAAAATTTACACTCATCAGCCCAGAAGCTGCACATGAGACGTACTTGGACGTTCACACATGACAATGATCCAAAACACAAGGACAAGTGGACCTGCCATTGGCTACAGCAGAATAAAGTGAAGGTTCTGGAGTGGCCATCTCAGTCTCCTGACCTCAATATCATTGAGCCACTCTGGGGAGATCTCAAACCTGCAGTTCATGCAAGACAGAGCAAGAATTTACAGGATTTTGATTGGTTGATTTAAACGCGGTGTCCTGATCTCACCTGCAGCTGCCTCATTAAAAACTTTAAACCAGGAGGAAAACAAACCCATCTCTCCTCCCATGATGCTCTTTGGCGTTGGCGGTGAACCCCTATGAGCGCCTGTAAACCTGGCGGCGAAGAAGAGGACGCTCACATGTGGCGACTCGCACGCCGTCAGAGCGAGTGACAGAGAATTAAAGGAGCAGCCCGTCTCTTCTGATGTTACGCGGCATGCATGTGTGTGTGTTTACCGTCAGAGGAGCTGAGGCGTGAACTGAGCGCGCTCAGAGCGACTCAGGTTCAGCCCTCATGCCTCGTGTCTAAGCTGTGATACCGTGAACAAAAGGCCAGTTCCTCCACATTCTTCAGCGCTCTCACATCAACACAAACCATAGCAACATTATTATAAACACTCAGAGGAGACTAAACCGCACGCCGCTCCACGCCGCCGCACGCCACGCCTCCACAAACAACCGCACACTTTCTATGATTCAGTCCTGGAGAGTTTTCCTCACCACAAGACGGAAAAACAAATCCTCAACTTAACCTGTGAGTGTGTCATACTTCAGCATTTACTTTATTTTTTGAGATATAAAAGAAAAAACAATTACTTTAATATTATTAAATAATAAGAGCATATTTTTGTGCCTGAGTGCAATATTTCCTCACATCATAAACTGAGCAATTCATCACATTTTACAACACTTTAATCTATGAAACCTGTGTAATTTAAATATATCTTTAGACTATTCAAATAATGGGTAAAAATGTCTAAAATTTGAGATTTTAGGTCAAAATTTTGGGTAAAAAGTTGAAATTGTGATGGACAAAGTCTGAATTTTGAGCTCAAAGTCCAAACTTTGACATTAAAATAAATTACATTTTGAGATAAGAAGTCAAAAGTTTGAACTCAAAGGTCAAAATTTGAGTTTAAAAAGTCTTAACGCATCTAAAATGTCTTAACGTCTAAATTTTGAGATAAAAATGTGTAAATAAGTCTAAAATTTGAGATCTTAGGTCAAAATTTTGGGGAAAAAGTTAAAATTTTGAGGGACGAAGTTCATCTACAACCATGAATAAATCGTGAATAAAAACAGAAAGCAATGATTTGTAAATCCTGTTTAACCTTTAACCTAAATTTTGGGATTAAAATAATCTCAATTTTGAGATTAGAAGTCAAAAGTTTGAACTCAAGGTTAGTAATTTGAGATTAAAAAAGTCTTAACATCTAAAAAAAGTCTTAACATATCTAAATTTTGAGATAAAAATGTGTAAATAAGTCTAAAATTTGAGGGTAAAAAGTTGAAATTGTGAGGGACAAAGTCTGAATTTTGAGATCAAGTCCAAACTTTGACATTAAAATTAATTCAATTTTGAGATTAGAAGTCAAAAGTTTGAACTAAAAAGTTAAAATTTGAGATTAAAAAAAGTCTTAACATATCTAAAATGTCTAAATTTTGAGATAAAAATGTGTAAATAAGTCTAAAATTTGAGATTTTAGGTCAAAATTCTGGGTAAAAAGTTGAAATTGTGAGGGACAAAGTCTGAATTTTGAGATCAAAGTCCAAACTTTGACATTAAAATAAATCAAATTTTGAGATTAGAAGTCAAAAGTTTGAACTCCAAAGTTAAAATTTGAGATAAAATAAAGTCGAAACACATCTCAAATGTCTAAATGTCTCAATTTTGAGATTAATTTGATGAATTTGGAGCAACATCTGCTGCCATCCAAGACACTTTGTCTTTTTCAGGGACGTCCCTGATTATTTCAGCAAGACAATGAAACCAAGACACATTCTGCTCCTGTTACAACAGCGTGGCTCCGTAGTAGAAGAGTGCAGCTACTGAACAGTCCAGACCTGTCTCCCATTGAAAATGTGTGGAAAATTATGAAGCTTCAACAATTATTGGGTGTTGTTTAAAGGAAAAATGATGTAACAGTGGAAACATGAACCTAAAGTTTATCAGTTTGAAGAATAAACCTTTTGTCTTTTTTGTGGTTCCAAGTGAATATAGATTAAACAAATGTTCAAATCATTGTTTTCTGTTTTTATTTATGTTTTACACAACGTCCTAACTTCATCCCATCCATGTAACACTAACAAATGTTGAACATGTTTTCTTCATCTCCTTTATTGCTTTCATGTTTTCTGAAGCTGACTCACACAAATGTTTGTTTTTTCTGTCACGTCACGATAAGATAAGACACTTTGTCTTTTTCCTGATTATTTCAGCAAGACAATGAAACCAAGACACATTCAGCTCCTGTTACAACAGCGTGGCTCTGTAGTAGAAGAGTGCAGCTCAATGTTGTTCATCAATAAGAATGTGAAAGAATTCCAGCTCCAAAGCTTCAACAAAGAAACACAGAAACATGAGCCTGTCCAAGCTTTTTAGGAAAAGAACGATGAAGTTTATCAGTTTGAAAATTAAATATCTCGTCTTTGTGGTGGATTTAATTGAGTTAAGGTTGCAGAGGTTTTGCAAATCATTGTTTTCTGTTTTTATTTACATTTTCCACACATCCCTGCGTCATTGGAAAGAGGGTTTATATTCTGGATTGATTGAAAATGAAGACGGTTGAATAATCATGTTGTTTTCTTCGTCCTTAACCTCAGAGTTAAACTCTGGCGTGATGGCGTTGAAAACAAATATCATCTCTGACTGCAAACACCTGCGTCAGCCATATTGTGCTCACGTCGCCGCGGTGATGCAGGTTACCGCTGGAATGCACGGGGATCGGGGCCGCCGCCAAAAAACAAACAAGCGTCAGGCGGCAGCGGCGGCGGCGTGCGAGGAGCGTTTTGAGCATGTTAATGTGGGTGAGGGGCACGCGGGCCCACAAAAGAGCTTCCTGTGAGTCTTCAGACGGCGTTAAACGGAGGCAGAGCAGCAGCGAGGGGGGGGCGGAGCTGCAGGAGTGAACTGCTGTAAACTTTGACTCCTGGCCCCCCTCCAGAGGGAGCAGCGTTTAATGGTCCTGCTACGTGCAGAGCGTGAGGAGGGAGGCTGCTGATCCTCGCCGCTGTCACCCCTCCCACCCTTAACTGCAGCCTCTGCTCGGAAGTGTGTGTGTGTGTGTGTGTGTGTGTGTGTGTGTGTGTGTGTGTGTGTGTGTGTGAGTGTGTGAAGGTGAGAGGGCCGTGGCATTCAGGGGAAACTCGGACACAGCAGTTTTTCCTCTCACGCATGTTTGACTTTGTTAAAGATTTACTCAGAAACTCAGGTGAACTCTGTCACTGTTTCTTTAACGGAAAGTTTTAAGTCTTATAATAAAAGCTTTCTGGAGCAAAACATTGATCATTTTAAAATTTTTAGCTTTAATGCATTAACTCCAAACTACGACTGGGTAATTAACTGCAAATTAGATTTAAAATTAGGATAAGAAGATAGTATATTATTGATCCCTGCAGGGAAATTCAGGTGTTACTGAAGCGCAGAGTAGGAGCAACAAGAGAAAACCTAAAACTTACAGCAACGTTAAAAAAAAACAGGTTAAATATTAGGATACATACAAGTGTTAACAATTAAGATATATATACATAAGTGTTAAAAATGAAAAATTAAGATATATACAAGTGTTAAATATATATATATACAAGTATCAAGAATTAAAAATCAAGATATATTAAAGTGTTCGAGATCAAGATCTTTACAAGTGTTAAAATTAAGATATATATACAAGTGTTAAAATTAAGATATATATACAAGTGTTAAAATTAAGATATATATATATATATATATATATATATATATATATATATATAAACAAGTGTTAAAACTAAGATATGTATATATATAAACAAGTGTTAAAACTAAGATATATACAAGTGTTAAAATTAAGATATATATATATATATATACAAGTGTTAAAATTAAGATATATATATATATATATATATATATATATATATATATATATATAAAAACAAGTGTTAAAACTAAGATATATATACAAGTGTTAAACTTAAGATATATATATATAAAAGTGTTAAAATAAAAAAATTAAGATATATACAAGTGTTAAATATATATATACAAGTGTCAAGAATAAAAAATCAAGATATATTTAAGTGTTCAAAATTAAGATAAGTATAAGTGTTAAAAATGTAGATTTATACAAAGTTGAAAGTGTTTAAAAGTGTTAAAAATCAAGATATATACAAGAGTTAAAAACTAGAAATTAAGATATATACAAGTGTTAGACATTACAATATAAATTAAAGTGTTAAAAATTAAAAATTAGGATACATACAAGTGTTAAAAATTATGATATATATATATATATATATATATATATATACTCAAGTGCCAAAAATTAAAAATTAAGATATATACAAGAGTTAAATATATATACACAAGTGTCAAGAAGTAAAAATCAATATATATTAAAGTGTTTGAAATTAAGATCTTTACAAGTGTTAAAATTAAGATATATATATATATATTCAAGTGTAGAAATTAAAAATTAGGATGTATACAAGTGTTAAAAGTGTTAAGAAGTGTTAAAAATAGAAAATTAAGATAAATATTAGTGTTAAAAATGTAGATTTACACAAAGTTGAAAGTGTTTAAAAGTGTTAAAAATCAAGATGTATACAAGAGTTAAAGACCAAAAATTAAGATATATACAAGTGTTAAATATGTATATACACAAGTGTTAAGAATTAAAAATCAAGATATATTAAATTAAGATCTTGCAAGTGTCAAAAATTAATATATATATACAGTTTAAAAAGCTGCAAAATTGGGTGAAAATTTTGAAAATTGTTAGAAGTAAAGAAGTAGCAAAAAAAAAAAGTCCTTGAGCGTCAAAAAAAAGGAGAAAAGTGATTAATGGGCCACAAGCAAGAAGCAGCCATGATAAATAAATACGATATCTGTATTTGGTAAGGAGTTAATTAATCAAAAGTAAGTCTTTAAAAAAAAAAAAAACGATGTTTGATATGTTCTGTATTCACACACTGCACCATGACTCAGCATAAATATCGGTTGTCACGGTTTGATTACACAGCACTTAATGACGTTTAAAGACATGAAGGGAACATTCCGGAATACGTCCCTTTATCATCAGAGACATGAAGGGAACATTCTGGAATACGTCCCTTTATCATCAGAGACACGAAGGGAACATTCCGGAATACGTCCCTTTATCATTTAAAGACATGAAGGGAACATTCCGGAATACGTCCCTTTATCCTCAGAGACATGAAGGGAACATTCCGGAATACGTCCCTTTATCCTCAGAGACATGAAGGGAACATTCTGGAATACGTCCCTTTATCATCAGAGACATGAAGGGAACATTCCGGAATACGTCCCTTTATCCTCAGAGACATGAAGGGAACATTCCGGAATACGTTTGTTCCCTTTAAACCCCAAAGGATGGAGGTGAGGATGAGTCAGCGTTTCAGCAAGTCTAAAAAAAAACTCTCATTCTATTTTTAGAACTGAGTGTTTTGATTGGTTCACAGACAGATTCAGGGATTTGAATTTCATATGAATATGTACGGATTAGAAAATCTGCACATGCTCAGTCTAAACATACGGGATTACCTGGACACTTTTAACCCTTTTTTGCCACTTAAGGACAATTTCTTGCAACAAACTCACTATTTTCCTGGTGTAATCCCAACTTTCTTGCCATGATTGTTGACTTGGCCAGTTTCACTGTTTTTCGTCCCCTTTTTGTTTTTTTTTTTAACAAATTTTGCTGCTTTCTGAATTTTTCAAAAATTTTCTCACTTATTTTTGTTGCTTTTTGGCCATTCTAGTCACCTTTCTGACATTTTTGGCCACTTTTATAGTAATAATAATAATACATTTTATTTAAAAAAGCTCTTTTCTGGACACTCAAAGACACTTAAAGAAGCTCAAAGGCTTTTGGACCATTATTTGCTACGTATTGAGTATTTCCAAGTTTTATCCCAATTTAAATGCCATTTTTTTGTTGCTTTAGTGGCGATTTTTACTCCCTCAAACTAAGTTTTATTTCTCCTCTTTGCTGTTTTTGCCTCTTTTCTCCACTTGTATAGTTTCTTTTGTAAAGGTAGTTTTTAACAGTTTGTCTCTTTGGTTGAGTAACTCTGGTGTAGAACAGAAAACATCTGCAGCAAAAACTGTTTTTGATGTTTTGACACATGTCAGGTTATACAAATATTTCACTGTCTGACATTATAATATTGTAACAGGACAGATTGTGATTCTTCAGGACTCCGAGCGAGAACAAACTATCAGCAGACGAACAAACATGAGTGTGAAACACATCAGCTGTTTTCTCTAAATATCAGATAACATGTTAAAAAGCAGATTTACAGCTCTGACTCTCCAGGATGAAAATTCCTGCTTCTTCCTCCTTCCTCGCTCTTTTCTTCCGCGTTCCTCCTCTTTCTCGGCCCTCATTAGCAGGTTGACCTCGCTCGCCGTGGCGTTTATTTACATTCCTCGCACACACACACGGCTGTGGAGGCGTGCTGATATTCACAAACGGAGGTCATCAAACCCGAAGCATCATGACGACAGAAAGCGTCTGTAAATGAACGTTTCTGAAGTCAAACACGTCTGACTTCAGTCGCTCGTATTTAAAGTTTTAGATCCGTTTATTTCTCCGACTGTGAGAAACTGAAACTCAAATAAATCAGCTCGACCTGACGATCAGACAAATATTTGGACGAGCTGCTGTAACGTCAGCTTCAGGAGGTCGTCTGAGGTTTTCTGTGGCGGAGTCATAAATAATAAAAACTTCATTATACTGACTTTAATGAACGAGGGAGAGGAGCAGATTCAGACGTATAAATACTTTAAACACTGATTCACTGCTCTCTGACACTTATCAGTCATCGGCTCTTTCATATTATTACAACTTCAAATATTTTCATTCACAATAAATAAACTGTCTTCACAACTGTTTTTTTTTTAGATATTTATAAAATTTAAAATACAAAAGTTTCATAATTGCTGTGTTTGCATCACGTCACTTCAAGACTATTAACCTGTATCAGTCGCCGTAGTTTCCAAAACTAAAGTCATCACTGTTCCAATATTGAAGGAACTAAATCCTAGAAGTAAAAACAGTAAAAACAAGCGGCAATTACATGTGCTGAAAAATGTTTTGAAAGTGAAAGTAGATCAGATTTTCTTATCAACTCTACTTTTCTTTGTTCAAGACGACTTTTTATCAGATACAACGTGATGAGGTCATGTATTTATCGACAGTTGTGCTGTTTTTTTAAACATGACAACAAACAAACTTTCTAAGTTTGTTGCGTAGTTTAGTAGCAGCTACATTTAGCTTAGCTCCTCACAGCTCGGTGCTCTGATACATGTCAGTCCTTTAGCTCCTGTTTTAGCTTTCAGCTCCTGTTTTAGCCTTTAGCTCTTGTTTTAGCCTTTAGCTCCTATTTAAGTCTTAAGCTACTGTTTTAGCCTTTAGCTCCTGTTTTAGCCTTTAGCTCCTGTTTTAGCCTTAAGTTCATGTTTTAGCCTTTAGCTCCAGTTTTAGCCTTTGAGTCACATTTTAGCCTTTAGCTCCTGTTTTAGCTTTTAGCTCCTGTTTTATCCTTTAAATCCTGTTTTAGCTTTTAGCTCCTTTTTTAGCCTTGAGCTTATATTTTAGCCCTTAGCTCATGTTTTAGCCTTTAGCCTGTCTATTAGCCTTTAGCTCCTGTTTTAACCTTTAACTCTTGTCTTTTAGCCTTTAGCTCATGTTTTAGCCTTTAGCTCATGTTTTAGCCTTTAGCTCTTGTCTTTTAGCCTTTAGCTGCAGTTTTAGCCTTAAGTTCATGTTTTAGCCTTTAGCTCCAGTTTTAGCCTTTGAGTCACGTTTTAGCCTTTAGCTCCTGTTTTAGCTTTTAGCTCCTGTTTTAGCCTTGAGCTTATATTTTAGCCCTTAGCTCATGTTTTAGCCTTTAGCCTGTCTATTAGCCTTTAGCTCCTGTTTTATCCTTTAACTCTTGTCTTTTAGCCTTTAGCTCATGTTTTAGCCTTTAGCTCCAGTTTTAGCCTTTAGCTCATGTTTAAGCCTAATTTCTGGAAACCAAAACATTTTTCTTGATGGATTTTTTAACCAAAATTTGCTTTGTAAGTAAAATATTTTTGATTGGTCACACGGTGAAATTTAGGAGACTTTAAAGCCCCTGTGAGGAATTATGGAATAACACCCCCCCCCCCCCCCGTCAGTGACTCATAGATAAACTATGACCTCATAGATGTGATCATGTTTTATGCTGATGATGTTATTCTGAGTTCATAAAGAGCGTCAGCTTTATTTTGAAAAGCTCCAGCGTCTCATTGGTGGGTCTGGTGTTTCTGTGGGACACTGGGCTGTGGGTCGGGGTGGAGCTCGGAGGAAGAGCTGGGGGGGGGGGGGGGTCCGCTCACTTCACAGAGAGGATTCTTATCCAAACAAAGGTACAAACGCTCAGGATGGCGACCTGCGAGCTGAGGGGGATTGTGGGAACTGAGAGGGACAGTGGTGCTGCTCCAGAGGAAATCCCTGTTTAAAGTCATGACCCAGTTTCTTCTTTACTGCAGCAGCAGCAGCAGCGAACAATAGAGTATACGACTTCAGCTCTTCACTTCAGCCTCCACGTTACAGCGGAAACACCAGCGCAGCTGCCGCCACTATTACGTAAAAACTAACGAACACGAGGGGCAGCGATGACGACGACTCGCTCCGACACAAACGACTCTGAGGATGAAAAATGTCACAAAACCAAGAATTAAAAGATTAATCAACATGTGCTTCGACATAAAAAACAAATGTCCTTACATTACAAACAGATGCATTTCCTTGCAGTAAATGCGTTGAAATGCTGATGCTGCAGAAAGTGAAATAAAACTGAAAACGAGGATCATTAAAGATGAAAATTGCCAAGTAACGAGCACCATACAAATAAATTGAGAGAAGCAAAGTAGTGGAAACGGAGCACAGAAATTTAAATTTCTAATTTGAATTTAAATCTAAATATTTGTGGACAGTTCGAGAGTTTTTGAATGAATAAATAATAAAATGTTGGCGCTATTTTGAAAACCAAGCTCTGCGTTTTGTGGCTGAGGAGTGTAAGTTTTGTAAGATAATAAAAATTATTTTAATCCTAAACTGTGACAGGATGTGTACAAAAATTTATACCGTTGAAACCTTTGACATCGCTGATTTAACAATATTATTTTGAATTTTTATAACTAGATAACGATAAGATATTGAAATATCATCAGCTCTAGTTAAATCTGGCCCTCGCACATAATTGCCAATATTTATATTCTAATAAATGTAATGTTATATGATATAATATAATATAACATAACATAATATAATGTAATATAATATAATATAATAAAATGTAATGTAATGTAATATGATATAATATAATATAACATAACATAATATAATGTAATATAATATAATATAATAAAATTTAATGTAATGTAATATGATATAATTTAATATAACATAACATAATATAATGTAATATAACATAATATAATATAATATGATATAATATAATATGATATAATATAATATAACATAACATAATATAATGTAATATAATATAATATAACATAAAATAATATAACATAAAATAATATAATATAATGTAATATGATATAATATAATATAACATAACATAATATTATATAATAATACAAATATTCTATTTGGTGCAAAGTTCTGTAAATTTTTGTAGGTATTGTTGTTCTTACATAATGTGTGTTGTACATTTTTAAACAAGAAAATGTAAGAATTTGGTGTATTATGATGCAATACGTACAAGCTTATTATTACAAAATAAGGTGAAAATGTAACATATTATTACATAATATGGCGTTATTACATAATGTTGCACTACAAGGCGTTATATATGTAGAAAGATTTGTCTTTAGAACAAAAAAATAATTTTGCAAACAAAATTGTGATCTTAAAAATCCATATAATACTGAAATATATGTGTGAATGAAACTTCAACTTGTTAGATAGAAAATTTGATCAGTTATGTTTTTTTTTTTAGCTCTGTGCATGATTTTGTGAGTGTTTCTGTTTTATTTTCACACGCTGAGTAAAAGCAGGTCGTTCTGTTCCAGGTGGATTTGTTTGTTGTGATGTCTCAGTCCGTCAGGTGGTCGCTCCTGTTTACACACAGGTAACGAGCTCAGTCTGTGAGTAAAGCCGTGAAACTCAGCGTCTGATTGGATCAGAGTCTGACTCTCTGCTGTCGGTTAAAGAACGAACAGATCAACAATTATAAGCGTGAGAAACTAAAACCGAGTTAAAGTCGCCTCATCAAACAGCAGCTTATCTCAGCTCTTATATAATCGCTCACTGAACGTGTTTCTAAACGTTAAAAGAGTCTGAATTCATGCAGCTCTACAGCTGCAAACAGTCAAAAACAGAAGAGCTCTTTTTTCTCTGAGCTCCACTTGGAGCAGATCCAGCTCTGTTCACAGTCACGGCATCGAAAAAAAACAAGAGAACGAACGACAACAACAACAGACGACAAAAATCTGTGAATGCAGCAAGTTATCAGAAAATACTGGAGGAAAATTTACACTCATCAGCCCAGAAGCTGCACATGAGACGTACTTGGACGTTCACACATGACAATGATCCAAAACACAAGGACAAGTGGACCTGCCATTGGCTACAGCAGAATAAAGTGAAGGTTCTGGAGTGGCCATCTCAGTCTCACAAGGACAAGTCAAAGTTTTTAGCTAAAAATAATATAAAAACACCAAAAATTTGTCAAGACAAATTGGGAGTGAAGCTCGAAAATAGTGAGAAGGAATCAAAAAATTGGTCCAAAAGTGGTAAAAAAAAGAAGTAAAAAGTGTTTAAATGTGTAAAAATCAGTCCCAGTTGTAGTGGTAGTGGGTTGTTGTTGTTGTGCTGTAATTAATGAAACTGTTCATGTTCTACAATGAGTTTGTTTAAAAACAGAGAAGATGGGAAACTAGAAATAATCACACAAAAAAATCACAATATAGGAAATAATAATCACAATTAGATTATTTTTGCAAAAATAAAAAAATTGCCAACAAAAAACGCAACAATAAAATTGGAATGAAACCTGGAAAAACTCAATTTGTATCAAAAAATTGTCCAAAAGTGGCAAAAAAGGGGAAAAAGTGACCAAAATGACTAAAAAGCAACAAAAAATTAGGGAGAGAATTTTGGGGGAAGCTTTTAAAAAATTCAGGAAGAAGCAAAAAGGGTGAAAAAAGTGATGAAAAACAGTAAAAAGTGGTAAAAGTGAGCAAAGTCAACAATAATGTTTATACCTGGAAAATTGTCAGTTAGTTGCAAAACAAGGTCCAAAAGCGTAAAAAATAAAGAGAGAAAGTTGTGAAAAATGGGCAAAAACACCCAAAAAAATGTAAAGAAATTGGGAGTGTAGCTGGCAAATAGTGAGAAAGTATCAAAAAAATGGTCCAAAAGTGGCAAAAAAGAGCGAAAATTGACTAAAATGACCAAAAAGGAACAAAAATTAGCAAAAGAGAATTTTAGGGAAACTTTTTAAAAAATCAGAAAGAAGCAAAAAGGGTGAAAAAAGTGATGAAAAACAGTGAAAAGTGGTAAAATTTGCCAAAATCAACATTAATGTTTCCACCTGGAAAATTGTCAGTTAGTTGCAAAAAATGGCAAAAGTGACAAAAAAGGAGCGAGAATTGTGAAAAATGAGCAAAAACACCAAAAAATTGGTAAGAAAATTGGGAGTGAAGCTGGAAAATAGTGAGAAAGTATCAAAAAAGAGCGAAAATTGACTAAAATGACCAAAAAGCAACAAAAATTAGCAAGAGAATTTTGGGGGAAATTTTTAAAAATTCAGAAAAAAGCAAAAAGGGTGAAAAAAGTGACATAAAAAAGAGTGCAAAATGGTCAAAGTCAACAAAAATGTTAACACCTGGAAAATAATCAGTTAGTTGCAAAAAAATGGCCTGAAAGCGCGAAAAAAAGGCAAAAACACTAAAAACTTGGTAAGAAAATTGGGAGTGAACCTGTAAGTTAGTGAGAAAGTATCAAAAAAATACCAAAAGTGGTAAAAAGTAAAGGCAAAAGTAAGTAAAATGTATAAAAATCAGTTTGTTTAGAAGCATACAAGATGGGAACCTAGAAATAATCACATGGAAAAATCACAATATAGGACAAAATAATCTCAATTATAGTCATTTTGCAGAGTCATTTGCAAAGTTTTTGTGTTTTCATTCATATTCTCTGAGAAAAGGTTTTAAAAAAATCATAAATTCTGTCCGGGTTTGTAAACTTATGAGCACAAATGTGAACAGTAAAGTCTTTAAATATCTGACTCCATCACTGTCACATCCACCGTTCGCCGCCTGGCGCTGAAACAATCAGCAGGAAGCGCTGTCACGCTCGGTGGCGAGCTGGTGCGGGGGGCGGAAGGAGCGTTGGTCTGCAGCTGAATGAGGAGTCGACTCCTGCAGCCGTGACCACGTGACTTCCTCTAACCCCGCTTATTCTATAGAGCTTTAGGATTTAGGTCAACGGTCGACTTCCTCACACATGGCCACGGCCGCCGCTGCCGCTCTGACACATCACGTATGACGCAACCACATCAGACGACATAAACACTCTGACCACATGTGTTTACGTTGGCGTGCAGCGGTCAGATTAAGGAGAATAACAGTCAGAGTCCACATCAGCTGAGTTACTGTCACTTTAAATGTTCTCCTGAGAGGATCTGGCATCATCCTGTCGTTTGTGTTTATGTCGTTTGTGTTTACGTTGATTGTCCTTTCACTTCGTCGCCTCCACATACGACAGCTGTTATTGAAATACCATCGCCCTGTTCGTTTGGTTTCATTATGTTATGAAGAGCCACCAGAGGCCGTTTAAAGATCATCTTAATCCAGAATCTGTGCACGACTGAGCCGCTGCCAGAGAGCGGAGTCGTGTTTCAGATGCAGAACATAACTGATCCAGCAGTAAACATGTTTGTAACGCAGCTCACACACTAAATATTAGAGCTGAACGGTTTTAGAAAAAGATCTAATTGTGATTTTTCTGGCAGATATTGTGATCTCAATTCAATTTACAGTTTTATTTAAATCAAGCTTTAGTGAAGTTTTCCCAATGTACAGCAGAGAATCACATTAAACCATCAAAACATCAAAAGTTTTTACTATAACGCAAGGATGAAAATGAAGGTAAGAATTATTTTTAACTTTTAGATATAAAGGTCAATATTTAGGTTGAAAAGTGGAAATTTGAGAAATAAAGACAAAATTCTGAGACAAAAAGTCAATATTTTGAGATGAAAAAAAATCAAAATTTTATGTAATTAATCCAACATTACGTGAAAAAAGTCTAAGCTTTCACTTTAAGGGTCAAAATTGTAAGATAAAGATAAATGTCGAAGAGAAAAAGTCAAATTTTTGAGATTTAGCATCAAAATTTTGAAGTAAAGGCAATGTTTGAGATAAAAAGCAGGAATTTTGATATGAAACGTCAAAATTCTAAGATTTAAGTCGAAAGTATATGAAATTAAGACAACATTAATAGATAAAAGGAAAAATTTGAAAAAAAAAAAAAGAAGATTTTGAGATAAACAACCAATTTTTAATCTTTACTCTAAAATCTCAGATATTTCAATGTGAAGATTGAAATAATTCATTTCTCATAATATAAACTTTAAAAAATACATCTGTACCAATAACCAATATCAACATACCAATAACCGGTGTCAATATACAAGTAGCTGGTGTCAAATGTCGGTGCCAATGGCTGGTACCAACTGCAAGTGCCAATATACCAATGGCTGGTACCAATATACAAATGCCTGGTGCTGATGTAACAATAGCCAGTACCAATATACCAATGGCTGGTACCAACTGCCAGTGCCAACATACCAACGGCTGGTACCAAAATACCAATGGCTGGTACCAACGGCCGGTGCCAAAATACAAGTAGCTGGTGCCAATTGTCGGTGCCAATGGCTAGTACCAACGGCCAGTGCCAACATATCAATGGCTGGTACCAATATACAAATGGCTGGTACCAACGGCCGGTGCCAATGGCTGGTACCAACTGCCAGTGCCAACATACCAATGGCTGGTACCAATATACAAATGCCTGATGCCAATATAACGATAGCCAGTACCAATATACAAATGGCTGGTTACAAACGACCGGTGCCAATATACAAGTAGCCGGTGCCAATGGCTGGTACCAACGGCCACTGCCAACATATCAATGGCTGCTACCAATATAGAAATGGCTGATACCAATGACCGGTGCCAATATACAAGTAGCTGGTGCCAATTGCCGGTGCCAATGGCTGGTACCAACGGCCAGTGCCAACATACCAATGGCTGGTACCAATATACAAATGCCTGGTGCCAATATAACAATAGCCAGTACCAATATACCAATGGCTGGTTACAAACGGCTGGTGCCAATATACAAGTAGCTGGTGCCAATGGCTGGTACCAACGGCCACTGCCAACATATCAATGGCTGCTACCAATATACAAATGGCTGATACCAACGACCGGTGCCAATATACAACTAGCTGGTGCCAATGGCCGGTGCCAACATACCAATGGCTGGTACCAATATACAAATGGCTGGTACCAACGGCCGGTGCCAATATACAAGTAGTTGGTGCCGATTGCCGGTGCCAATATACAACTAGCTGGTACCAACGGCCAGTGCCAACATACCAATGGCTGGTACCAATATACCAATGGCTGGTACCAATATACCAATGGCTGGTACCAATGCCCTGAAACTGGGAATTAGTCGTCAACCAATTATTGGTACTTTTGTGTGTTTATGTGTCGATAAATGGTCATTTCTTTAATCATAAAGTCTCAAAATACTTTAATTTTAATATATTAATTTCTCTACATAAAGTTTTAAAATATATCAAAACTACATTCAGCTGTTTAGATTGTTACATCACAGTTATTGACAAATTCTTTTAATATAAAAACCTTTGACAAAAATAACTACAGCTTGATAAATTAATTCTGATTACGCAGTGTTTTTTGACGACTACACCCAACAGAACTACATCACACGAACAAGCTTTTAGACCAGAACTGGGAAATTAATTGCAACTGATAGTCCTGTTTTACATTAAATATTATGATTAAGCAAAAATATAAAACTGAGTCTTTTTCGTGATCACTGTCAAACTGCTCACAGCCTCTTTCATAACGTTTTGATGTTTACTATGATGTAAACAAAGAGCAAACTGAAAGAGGAAGAGGTCTTTGGTGGGTTTGTGTTCTTGGCCGTAGGGGGTGGGGGGGTGTTGGCGTTCGTTTTGGCGGCGCTGCAGAGAAACAAACACGTCCTGCTGCCTGCGACTTCCCACAATGTTATCAAGTGAAAAGAGGAAATGGAAACAATGACATTAAATAACTGTTTGGGCAAAATCTTTTTCCTCTATCTCTGCCAAAGTGAAATGTGCTTACATTGTGCTCGAGCGCTTTGAGCCATCGACACCCGCCGCCGCCGTTCGTTTGTGCAAGTCATGCTGATTCTGGCCGGTCACAGTCCACGCCGCCGTTTGCCAACGCAACTGGGGCAGTAGGTGAGGAAGTCAGAGGAGAAAGAGGAAAGTTTCTGGAAAACACTTTCGTCTCCGTCAGAGCGGACAGACGGGGGGAGGATAAAAATAGCAGCGTGGAGCCGCAGAGCGCCGAGCCAGAAAAACCGACGACCTGCAGCAGGAGAGCGCAAACATCCCTGAGGTGTCACACGGCGAGATAACAGAGCGCCATCAGGGAGCGTGGAAAATCAGACGCTGGCTGCAGGAAGAAGAACTAGAGCTGAACAGTTTCAGAAAAAGATCTAATTGTGATTTTTCTGGCAGATTCAGTGATTTCAATTCGATTCACGATTTTCTTTAAATCAAACTTTAGTGAAATTTTCACAATTTAAAGTCAATTTACAAACTTGACAGAAAATTACATCAAACCATTGAAACATCAAAAGCTTTTACTCTAATGTGAGGATGAAAATAAAAACTGAAGGTAAGAATTGTTTCAGACTTTGAGATAAAAGGTCAATATTTTAATATGAAAAGTGGAAATTTTGAGAAGTAAAGACAAAATTCTGAGACAGAAAGTCAATAAACTTCCAGAGTTTAAGAAGTTGATTTAATATTATGTGAAAAAAGTCCAAACTTTCTCATTTAAGGTCAAAATTTTAAGACGACAAAAGTCTAAGTTTTGAAATAAAGGCAATGTTTGAGAGAAAGAAGTAAAAACTCTAAGATTTAAGTCAAAATTATACAAAATAAATACAAAATTAAAGGATAAAAGGCAAAAAAAAATTTAAGGAGATTTTTAGATAAATAGTCAAATTTTGACTATTATCAAATCCCTAAAACTTATTCTTGTTATTTCTAAACTGGACTTTAAAAATTGTATTTTTAGTTTTAAAAACTGAAGAACAGAAAAAGCTATCTTTGACTCTTAACTTTTAAAAATGATGAAGTGCAAAATATAATTGTGTCAAGTTAAATAAAATAAAATACAAAACAATTCTGTTTTAGCCTTTAGCTCCTGTTTTAGCCTTTAGCTCCTGTTTTAGCCTTCAGCTCCTTTTTTTAGCCTTTAGCTCCTGTTTTAGCCTTTAGCTCCTGTTTTAGCCTTTAGCTCCCGTTTTAGCCTTTAGCTTCCGTTTTAGCCTTTAGCTCCTGTTTTAGCCTTTAGCTCCCGTTTTAGCCTTTAGCTCCTGTTTTAGCCTTTAGCTCCTGTTTTAGCCTTTAGCTTCTGTTTTAGCCTTTAGCCAATGTTTTAGCCTTCAGCTCCTGTTTTAGCACTTAGCACCTGTTTTAGCCTTAACTCCTGTTTTAGCCTTTAGCTCCTGTTTTAGCCTTTAGCTTATGTTTTAGTCTTTAGCTCCTGTTTTAGTCTTTAGCTCCTGTTTTAGCCTTAGCTCCTGTTTTAGCCTTTAGCTTTTGTTTTAGCCTTCAGCTCCTGTTTTAGCCTTTAGCTCCTGTTTTAGCCTTTAGCTTTTGTTTTAGCCTTTAGCTCCTGTTTTAGCCTTTAGCTTTTGTTTTAGCCTTTAGCTTTTGTTTTAGCCTTAGCTCCTGTTTTAGCCTTTAGCTTTTGTTTTAGCCTTTAGCTCCTGTTTTAGCCTTTAGCTCCTGTTTTAGCCTTTAGCTCCTGTTTCAGCCTTTAGCTCCTGATTGAGCCTTTAGCTTCTATTTTAGCCTCTAGCTCTTGTTTAAGCCTTTAGCTCCTGTTTTAGCCTTTAGCCTGTGCTCTATCTTTCTCCTGTTTATCTTTCCTCTTCTCTTCTGTCTTTTTTCTCTCAGACGCCAATTTTTCTAAATAATTCACAGAATTATTTTTTCAGCAGATAAAAACTCAGATCTCTTTTCTCACTGATAAACTTCATCAGACAACGTGGTGTCGTCATGGAAACCTCAACTCTCTGTAAATCATTCTGGTCCGGTCTTACTCGATTGGGAAGCTGAGAAAAACTGTTTATAAATAACCTTTGTTAGTGCTGATAATCTAATTTTTAATTGTGGATAATAATTGGGAATATATCTAGATATGAGACTTTTTTCAAAACCGCTCAGAAAGTCCTCACTGGGACTTTAAGAGACGGAAACACACATTGGTTTAAATAAATGAGGGACAGCGTAATTTGTGGATTAATACCTTACCACAACACATTCAAAACCCTCATCAAAACACATCTTTTTAAAAGTGTTTTTAATGTCTAACTGCTTTTAAATGTATCCCATAGTTTTGTTTTGTCTTGTTCTCATTGTTATAAGTTATTATTATTGTCGTTTATTATTGTTTTATTTGATGTTTTTAATGTCTGTGAAGCATCTTTGAGTATTCAGAAAAGCGCTCTATAAATAAAATTTATTATTATTATTATTAATAAACTATAATTTTATGTTTAATTTAGGACGTTTTTGTTTTGTGAAGATGCTGCGGCTGCGTTTCCTGACTCTAATAAATCGATCCTGATGGTTCAGCGCGATAACTGGGTTGTTTTTCATCAGAGGAGCAGGACGAGGGGGGAGGATCATCTCCTCACGGGTCACTCGCCGCCACAAGGTCACCTCGACCCTGATCTGGTTACGGGACGAGTCGCGGCGGGTCACACGCAACACGGCGGTGATGAAAAACTTTAACCTTCCCGCTAATAATCTGCAGAAAACTAAACGCAGAGAAGCTTCTTCAGACGTTATCGCTCTGAAATGGGGCAAAGGTCACTGACAGCACAGGAGGAAAAAAAACTGTCATTAAGTTACGACACGTGTGAATTAAAGCGGCGTGATCCTGAGGGCGTGTGCCGTTTATTACCCAGATAATAAAGCTTTTTAACTCTTTATCCTGAGGCTCTTTGTTTTCTCATGTTTCTAAGACGTAAACATCTCACAGTTTCAGCTTCGTCTCCTCACGTGAACTTTGCTGTAAAAAGTTTAACGAGGTGCAAAGTTAAACCTGCACATATGTTTCCAAACAGAGCTGTAAATGTTCCTTCACTGATTAATCTGAGATTATTTTATCACACAGTGATTCATTTGCTCCAGATGTCACGCCCGGATCTACATTCTTGCAGAGTCATAGCAGTAAAAGTCATAATTACAGCTCTCGGCTTTAACGGCGTCGTTTATTAGACTCTGAAGCTTCAGGACGTTTTAACCGTGAAGACGCTGCAGAAAAAATAAAGATTATTTCAGTCAGGTGTGATGCTGTTCTGAGCAAATACTGTTATATTTTTATGTATATACACTAAAAACTTTAAGTTATGGCAGCAACTTAAAGCCCTGCACTAAAACTCTAACTTCTGTTTTTGCATCAGATTAATTTTTAACACAATCTTAAGTTTAATTTTTTGGATAATGAAGCTTTTTGCATTGTCTTTTTTTTTTTTAAAGTGTCACAAAATAATGAATATCAAACATTCTACCATTATTCTTCAAATATTTCCTTGTGAGAGTGTTTTACTGCAATCAGAAAGATTAATATATAGTGGTACCTAAAAATTATGTTGGTTTTTTTTTTAGTAAAATTGTCCAAAAAATTCAAGTCGTAGTTTTTGAATCCCAAGATTTGATACTTTGTCATTTTGCATATTTTTTTCTTTGTTATATACGTTAAAATGCTGAGATTTTACTCTGTGTTCTGAAAATTTGGGGTGTTTTTTATTGCTTGTTTATTTATTTTTTGACGATACACTTTAAGTCTGATGCAGTAAATACATTTAATTTTTTGCAGCCTTTCAAAACTTCAGTCTTTTTTGAGCAAATTTTGTATTTTTTTATTGCTCACTCTTTAACTAGTCTCTTAAAACTGTGCCAACTCATTTTAGGGGGAGTTTTGTGTTATTGACGATATATATTTTTATTTTTATTATTTATTTTTATTTTGTTTTGTGCTAGTATCAGCTTAAATACGGGCGCGTAAACAATGCGTCCATCTTTGATTACACATTGTTTACAACTCTGTGAAGCACATTGGACGTAAGTTGAAAAGAATAAAAAAGGTCGTACACATTTTATGGACTTGAGGGGAAAAAGTGTCCTTTTTAGATAACACTTTGTTTACAACTCTATGGAGCATTAAACACTTAAGTTGAAAACTATCTGTGTCACAAGTTTACAATTCTTAAAGTTGTGCTGGTATTGGCTCAAATATCAGCACATTAACAATGTGTCCTGTTTGGATAACGCTGTGTTTACAATGTTGTATTTCACTTTAATAAGACAATACAAGTCAACTAACTGTCTCACAACTTTAAGATCCCCAAAGTTTTTCTAACTTCTTTCATTTCGTGCTAGTTTCAGCTTAAATATCGTCTCATAAACAATGTGTCCTGTTTGGATAACGCATTGTTTACAACTCTATGGAGCATTTAAGACTTAAAAGAAAACTGTCACAACCAAAAGATCCTCACAGTCGATCTAACTTATTTCATTTTGTGCGAGTATCAGCATAAATATCAGTGCTTAAACAATGTGTCCTGTTTCGATAACGCTTTGTATTTTACTTTAATAAGACAACACAAGTCAATTAACTGTCTCGCAACTTTAAGATTCCCAAAGATTTTCTAACTTCTTTTATTTCGTGCTAGTATCGGCATGAGTATCGGCATAAATATTGGTGCGTTAACAATGTGTCCTGTTTGGATAACGCTTTGTTTACAACTCTATGGGGCATTTAAGACTTAAAAGAAAACTGTCACAACTTTAAGATCCCAAAAGTTATTCCAACTCCTTTGTTTCATGCTAGAATCAGCTTAAATATCGGTGTAAAACAATGTGTCCTGTTTGGATAACGCTTTGTTTATAATATTGTATTATACTTTAATAAGACAATACAAGTCAACTAACTGTGTCAAAACTTAAAGATCCTCAAAGTTGGTCTAACTTCATTCTTTTTGGCTAGTATAGGCATAAATATCAGTGCTAAGCAATGTGTCCTGTTTGGATAACACTTTGTTTATAATATTGTATTTTACTTTAATAAGACAATACAAGTCAACTAACTGTGTCTCCACTTAAAGATCCCAAAAGCTGTTCCAAGTTCTTTCTTTTTATTCTAGTATTCGCATAAATACCAGCTTAGATATCGGTGCGTAAACAATGTGTCCTCTTCGGACAACGCATTGTTCACAATGTTGTATTTTACTTTACTAAGACAACACAAGTTGACCAACTGTGCCACAACTTTAAGATCCCCAAAGTTGATCTAACTTTTTTTATTTCCAATCGGCTTAAATATCGGTGTCCTGTTTGGATAACGCTTTGTTTATAATGTTGTATTTTACTTCATTGAGACAATACAAGTCAACTAACTGTGTCACAACTTTCAGATCCCAAAAGTTTTTCTAACTTCTTTCATTTTTTGCAAGTATCACCTTAAATATCGGTGCGTAAGCAATGTGTCCTGTTTGGATAACACTGTGTTTACATTATTGTATTCTACATCAATGAGACAATACAAGTCAACTAACTGTGTCACAACTTTAAGATCCCCAAAGTTGGTCCAACTTCTTTTATTTGGTGCTAATTTCTAATGGTGCGTAAACAATGTGTCCTGTTTGGATAACGCTTTGTATTTTACTTTAATAAGACAATACAAGTCAACTAACTGTGTCACAACTTTAAGATCCCCAAAGTTTTTCTAACTTCTTTTATTTCGTGCTAGTATCGGCATAAATATTGGCTTAAATATTTTGGGTGAACACAATGTGTCCTGTTTGGATAACGCATTGTTTATAATATTGTATTATACTTTAATAACACAATACAAGTCAACTAACTGTGTCACAACTTTAAGATCCCCAAAGTTATTCTAACTTCTTTTATTTCTAATCAGCTTAAATATCAGTGTAAAACAATGTGTCCTGTTTGGATAACGCTGTGTTTACACATGTATAAAGCACATTAAACTGCTTTATTAAGGTTTATTCCCTGATGACAGATGTCAGGGTGGTTGTGCAGCTTCAGAGCTGTCAGCTAACTTTTCCCTTCACGTGGGTTTTCTCTGCCCACCTGCTTGTCTCGCAGGTGAAAGTCAGAAAAACTGTATTTTTTTTGGAGTCTACTCACTTTGGTCCTTCCGTTGATGGTGTAGTTTCCCAGTTTTCCGTTACAGTGTCTGACCAGGTCGTCCATGCGGCTCATGAGAAAGCGGATCTTCTCGCAGCCGGACTCCCTCCCCTCGATCCACGTGATTTTGTCTCCTCTAATGTCTTTGGTGGAGTCGCTTTTTTGACTCACCAGCTGTCCGTCCGTGAACTTCCCAGTCTTGTGCAGAGCTTTGACATTCTCCAGGATGCCCTGCCCGGTGTCTGCTCCTAAAAAGTTATCCACCACGCAGATGCCGTGTTTGTTCATGCACGGTACGATGTACTCCGTGGCGAGTTTCTGCGGGGACTGGCTGGTTTGTCCGTTAGGTGTGGCCGGTTCCTCGTCACCTTCCCCCGGCTGCGGAGGCGGTGAAGCAGCGCTGTCTTTCCCCTTCTCGGAGCCGGTTTCCCCCGGTGTCTCCGGAGCCTTGTTGTCCCCAGGAGGAGGCTCGTGTCCCGGCTTGTGTTTGTGGATCTTGTCCGCTTCTTTGCAGATGAGCTTGTGCTTCTTCCAGTGCTGTTTCTGATGCTCTTTGCTGCAGTAGAAGGAGCTCCGGCACCTTCCACATTTCAGCAGGTTTTCCATTTTCCCACAAAGTTCGCAGTACTGCCGGTCCCTCTCCAGGTCGCTCTGCTCTTTCTGTTTCTCCATGTTGAAGTGGGGGGGTTAAGGGGGGAGGGGGGGGGACGCTGCGCCTTTAAGTCCGATCCTTTACACGCGTCCTGCTGCTGCTGCTTAACCGACAACTTTGGAAGCGATCCACGCGACAGCGAGCGACACGGAAAAGTACGACTCACAACTCCGACATTTCCCCGCTCCCGCTGCGTCTCCACACGGGGAGTCAGAGGAGAAAAGCCCCGGTTCGAGGCCTGGACCGCTCGTTCCGGGCTGGGTCGAGGTCTTCGGGAGGCATTTCTGCTGCCGAGCGCTTCGCTCCGACCGACGTTAGTGCTGCCGCTGCCGCTGCCGCTGCTGCCGCTGCTGCTGCTGCATGGCGCCGTTCACTGAAGAGCTGCCTGCCCTGCCTGCGCTGACGTCACCGCGCAAGCCCCGCCCCTTCCACTGCTGCCTTCACGGACAGTCGGACAAACTGTGTTCATACAGAAAAAGGCTGTAAACACGTGGAATCATTGACAACAGAGAGAACGGAAGCTCAATTCAGACTGATGTAACAATAAAATGAGCGAAACTTTCTCTGAAAAAGCATTGAAAATTTTCCAAAAGTAAAGAAGCCAGTTTTATTTCAAGTAAAAAAAAAAAAAAAGAAGTTAAAAAAAGAAAAAATGTATCTGGAGACTTGCCCTCATGATATTTAAATAAATAAATAAATAAATAAATAAATAAATATGTATATATGAATATCATAATAATCTCAAATTTTTTGTTTAAAAATTAGTCGAAGTTAAAAGAAAAAATAAATTATGAGATCAAGCAATATGAAATTTACCAAAAGTATAGAAGCCCATCTCTGCCAGGTTAAAAAAAAAAAAAAATTATATATATATATATATATATATTACAGAGACTTGCCCTAAAAGTAGTTATAATAATAATAATAATAATAATAATAATAATAATAATAATAATAATAATAATAATAATGATATTGAAAAAAATTCTTATCGTAAGATTAAATTCAGCCTGATATTAGCAATAGAAAAACTGCAAGATTATGACATTTAGTAATGAAAAATTTCCAGAAGAAAAGAAGCCAATTTTAGTTTAAGTATTAGAAAAAAATTCTGGAGACTTCAATCAATCAATCAATCAATCTTTATTTATAAAGCGCCAAATCATAACAAACGTTGTCTCAAGACACTTTACAAAACATTAGCAGGTTGATACCTGTTTATGTTAAATTATTTTATTGTTTATATAGACTTGCCCTCATGATAGTAAAAAAATAATTATATATATATATATATATATATATATATATATATATATATATATATATATACACATATATATAAAAGAGGCTCAATATATTGTTTAAAAACGAGTCAAAGTTAAAATAAAAAATTAGAGAGATTAAGCAATATGAAATTAATCAAAAGTATAGAAGCCCATAAAAAAAACTAATAAAAAAATAAAAGAAATATGACAGAGACTTGCCCCAAATAATAATAATAATAATAATTATAATAATAATAATTATGAGAATGAAAATGAAATATTTCTCCAAAGTTACAGAAGCTCTTTTATTCCAGTTCAAAACAACAACGACAAAAAATATTGAGGTGACTCGCCTTAATAACAGAAATAAAATAAAAAAACCCAAATTCTTAATTTGAGATTAATGAGCCACAACTTACAGAAACTAAAGGAAACTTTGAGATTAAAAAAAGTTCATTCGGGTTAAAAAAAAAAAGCATGACTTAAGCAAAATGAGTCACTGTAACAACAGAGAGTAGGGATGTGATGATTAAGTCCTGCACTATGAAAAATAAAGGCAGGACATATTTGTTTGTAATAAAATCATAAACATAAATAGAGAATATATTTATAAGTAAATAATTGGTAAGTTTCAGCTGTTTGGGAACAAGATTTTTATGGTCATCTTGAAACTTCTGCATCTTCTCTGGAGCTTCTTTAATTTTGTAAACAAAAACAAAAATTGGAGTTTTGACAGTTGAAATTTCCGAGCTCTGAAGGAGCACCTGAACGCACCATAAGTCAACGTCAACGTCAGCGTGTTTTGCCCTCATTCCTGGGTTGCATGTGTGAAATTCCTTCCACACAACAAAGAATATTTTGAATAAAGAGGTTCCTGTTGGTGTGAGGAGTGAGTGTAGGTGAGTTTATGGAGCTGAGCGCGTGGAGGCTGCAGGAGAAAAGGAAATAAAAGTCAAGAATTTATATTTAATCACTGAGTTAAAGCAGGAAACTGTGACTTTATTGTGTTATATTCAGACTCAGGTGTCTCAGGTGTTTGAGTGACAGGGTTGGGGGGGGGGGGGGGGGGGGGGGGGGGGGGGTATGTGTGTGGGGGGTCTGTGCAGATGCAGAGCTGGGAGCTGAAGTTGGCACCAGTCGTGTGGCACGTACACAGTCTGCAGGAGTCCCAGGAGGAGGAGGAGTTACAGGAGGAGTTACAGGGAGCAGCGGGTAATCTGATCAACAAAGCTCTCAAATAAAAAAAAAAAAATTACTTTAATAGCAACAAATGACTCAGACTAATCTAAAACAGCACTCTGGAAATAAAAAAAATAAAAAACTGTCTCCTTTCTGCAGAGTCTTAATGGAAACATAAACACATGCACACTAAAAACACATGCACATAACCTTTGCACTCATGCATGTAAGAAAACAAGAATAAATTTAAGACACACATCCCCAAAATTAGTTGTTTTCCTATAAAGATGATTAAAAACATCTGGTTTTGATGATTTGCAACACATTTAGAGCTGATGGGAAAACTGTGCATCCAATTCTTGTTTACTGAGAAAACTCACCACTTTTTTTGTTTGCTTTTTTTTAATCTCATATGTTATATTTTGCATTTTTATGGTTTCTTATCATAGTAAATAACTTTAAAGTGCATTTGATTTGTATTTCATGTGCTATGTAATCAAGGCTTGATGGATTATTTGTACTAAATTCAAATGTTGTCTCCTTTTTTAATCAATGCACTCAATAATTATGATAAAAATAATTATGACAATAATCATGACAATATTAATATTAATCATGTTAATACTACTACTTATTCTAATAATAATACGAATATATGAAAACAAAACATAACACCTTTGTAAGCACTTGAGGAAACTTTACAGAGAGATTAAAAGGCATGAATAAGATAACATCACAAAATGAATAAATGATGAATAAATCAATAAATAAGATAACGACTTTGAATACATTTTGGATTAATTTTGTCAGATTTTTTCCGCCCAAACTTTAAAATTAATGTAGAAAACAAAGAAAGGATAACTTTTTCATACTTTTAAGTTATTAATATACAAAGAGCAACTTGTGAAAGGGAGTCTTTAAAAAAAATAAAATTAAAAATTAAAAAAAAAGTGTCAGTGCAGAAACAAAAATAATAGAGCTAAAAAAAAAACTGAAATTCATTTATTAAAAAATTAAAACTATACTTTCTGAAAGAATAACTATCAACTAATAAGGGGTTATAATTACTTAAGTAAGATAGAAATTAATCTGAGGCTTATAAATCTATTTAGGACCAAAAATTCGACTCATTTTACATTTTCCCAAACTTTAAAATTAATGTACAAAACAAAGAAAAGGTAACCTTATCATACTTTTACGTTATTAGTATACAAAGAGATTGTAAAAGGGAGTCTTAAAAAAAAATAAAATTAAAAAATAAAAAGAAAGTGTCAGTGCAGAAACAAAAATAATAGAGCTAAAAAAAACCCTGAAATTGATTTTTTTTTAATTAAAACAATACTTTCTGAAAGAATAACTATCAACTAATAGGGGGTTATAATTACTTAAGTAAGCAAGAAATTAATCTGAGGCTTAAAAATGTGTTTAGGACTTAAAGTTCGACTTATTTTACGTTTAAAACATCGAAAAACGCTATTCTGCTGTTTAACTACATTTCCCATGATGCACCTCTCCTCAGCTACGGATACGCGTGTGAATTGCGCGAAAGCCCTTTTTGATCCACAGCGTGAATGCCTGTTTTTAAAACAAGTAAACACGATTATTTCTCTCAGTGGAGACTTTATACTTTATCCTGACAGTTTAGTAGAAGTTAGAGAAGATTTATTTTAATTTTAAGTTGAGCTGTTTACTCAGTTTACCCGAAAAATCACGAAGTATTTCAGCTCGGTGCGTTTACAGCAGCTCGGAAGAAACAGAAATAAAACACAAAACGAGCTGAAAAGCGTTAAAAATACAAATATATTTTCATTTAAAGGCATTTATCCCAACCTGAAGGCATGAGTAAACGTGAAGGTAAGTTAAATTCATGATACTAAAAAATAATAACGTTTATTTTTAAGGTGAATTATTCGTAAATGTGGAAAAACGAAGAAAAAAATGCGTCTTTGAAAACATCAGATACTTAAACCTGCATTTAATTAAGCAGCACGTGGTTAAAAAGATTAAATTATCAATGTCAAAAGAGCTGCTTTTTTTTTATAATTTTATGACCTTAATTATTTTTCTGAATGTGTAGTTCAATGTGGTTTGTAACTAACGTCAATAAAAGTGGTTTTAATGTTAAAAAACTCATGTTAACTCATAATTTAGCTTATTAAAGAAGTTAAAACCTTATTACTACACTATTTACCAATATATCGCTTTATAAAAATTGGGAAAAAACAGCACACTTGTGATTATTTGCTTTATTTCTTTTACATTACTAATTTTAATCCCATATTTGTTACATACATACTGTTGTATGTTCAAATCCAGCTTTATTTAATTCAGAAGATATTGCACAACCTTTATTTTAAGAAAAAATAGATAATCTTTGCAAAAAAAAAAAGCAGAATTTAATGGATTGTAATTATTCAAAAACTTTTATTTTGAAGGAGCATATTTCAAAGACAGAATTTTTTGTGAAATATCTGTTTTTTCATCTGTTTTTTTATGTTTTAATCCAGCTTTATTTAACTCAGAAGATATTACACAACCTTTATTTCAGGAAAAACAGCACAATTGTGATTATTTGCTTTAATATTTTTACATCATTATTAATTTTAACACCATATTTGTCACATACTATATTTTATGTTTTAATCCAGCTTTATTTAATTCAGAAGATATTAAACAACCTTATTTCAAGAAAAAATAGAACATTTTTGCAAAAGAAAGTAGAATTTAATGGATTGTAATTATTTAAAAACTTTTATTTTGAAGGAGCATATTTCAAAGACAGCATTTAAATTGAAAGTTAGATTAATTTTGTAAAATATCTGTTTTTTTATGTTTTAATCCAGCTTTACTTAACTCAGAAGATATTACACAACGTTTATTTCAAGAAAAAATGGGAAATTTTTGCAAAACAAAGCAGAATTTAATGGATTGTAATTATTTAAAAACTTTTATTTTGAAGGAGCATATTTCAAAAGACAGCATTTAACTTGAAAGTTAGATTAATTTTGTGAAATATCAGTTTTTTTATGTTTTAATCCAGCTTTATTTAACTCAGAAGATATTACACAACCTTTATTTCAAGAAAAAATAGAATTTTTTTGCAAAAGAAAGCAGAATTTAATAGATTGTAAATATTTAAAAACTTTTATTTTGATGGAGCATATTTCAAAGACAGCATTTAAATTGAAAGTTAGATTAATTTCAGCTTTATTTAACTCAGAAGATATTACACAACCTTTATCTCAAGAACAAATAGAATTTTTTTACAAAACAAAGCAGAATTTAATGGATTGTAAATATTTAAAAGCTTTTATTTTGAAGGAGCATATTTCAAAGACAGCATTTAAATTGAAAGTTAGATTAATTTTGTGAACTATCTGTTTTTTTATGTTTTAATCCAGCTTTATTTAACTCAGAAGATATTACACAACCTTTATTTCAGGAAAAACAGCACAATTATGATTATTTGCTTTAATATTTTTTACATCATTATTAATTTTAACACCATATTTGTTACATACATACTATATTTAATGTTTTAATCCAGCTTTATTTGACTCAGAAGATATTACACAACCTTTATTTTTTTTAAAAAAAAGGGAAATTTTTGCAAAAGAAAGCAGAATTTAATGGATTGTAAATATTTAAAAACTTTTATTTTGAAGGAGCATATTTCAAAGACAGCATTTAAATTGAAAGTTAGATTGATTTCAGCTTTATTTAACTCAGAAGATATTACACAACCTTTATCTCAAGAACAAATAGAATTTTTTTACAAAACAAAGCAGAATTTAATGGATTGTAATTATTTAAAAACTTTTATTTTGAAGGAGCATATTTCAAAGTTTGATTAATTTTGTAAAATATCTGGTTTTTTATGTTTTAATCCTGCTTTACTTAACGCAGAAGATATTACACAACCTTTATTTCAAGAAAAAATAGAATTTTTTTGCAAAAGAAAGCAGAATTTAATGGATTGTAATTATTTAAAAACTTTTCTTTTGAAGGAGCATATTTCAAAGACAGCATTTTTAAATAAAACTTTGATTTTTTTGTATGAAATATCTTTTTTTATTATACTTATATTAATATTTTTTAATCCCTCAGGTGAAGCTGGTCCTCGTAAAAACCCTGACTCAGTTCAAGGTCGTGATGTCAGCGCCAACTCGTCCTCACCTGTCATCGCTGCGTTTAAAGGTAACTACATCACTTAGTTAAAGTATGTCAAACTTTTCTTAAAGACCTGTGTTTTAACAGTTACTTTTGTTTTTATGTTTTCAGTTTTCCAGCAGGAGTTGGACACCAAACACGACAAATACGAGCGTCTGGTTAAAATCAGTCGAGACGTCACGATCGAGAGCAAACGGACGATTTTTCTCCTCCACAGAGTCACAAGGTACAAACTACAGCTGGATGTTCACTCAGAGAGGTTTGATTTCCTTTATTTTAAATATTAATCTGGATTATTTTCCTGGATTATGAAGCGTCACAGACCCAGAGGAAATCCTGAACGAAGCCGAAGTGAAACTGGACGCAGTTCGACAGAAAATCGGTCAAATCGCTGAAGAGCTGCGAGGAGAAGATATTCATCAGTTTCACCGAGCGTTTACGCCAGGTCAGTTTCTCTGCATCTTCACTTTATACGGGAAAAAAAACACAAAAAATAACTGCATATTGAACATTCAATAAGAGTGGATGATCAAGTATTTTAGTAAAACAGCTCTGAATAAGAATCCAAAAAAAATAAAATCAGTCATGGCTCTTGTTTGAAAAGGAAAATCTGGACAAAACACATTTTCTGGTGCAAGTATTTGTTAATTATTCATTTTAACTAAAGTGAATCATTGAAACTGTCAGTTTTGGTCGCGACTGTAAGATCACTAACGCTGCTGAAACCGTGAAGTCCATCAAAACATGTTTTCTTATAAATTATAAAACGAATAAATGATGATTTAAAGAGTCTTTTTGGTTTTCAGGGGGATTAGAACTAATAATTCCTATAACCTTTTATTATCTTTAAAAAAAGGTTTGACAACACTCATGATATTGTTGATAAGACTCCAAAAAAACTTTTAAGAATATTTTACAAAGGTTTTATTCTCTCAAATTAATGTTGAGAACACACTTAAAACCTTAAGAATCTTTAAATAAGACTTTTAAAGACTTGAAGTATTGTTGATAAGACCAAAGATTTAAAAAAACATAAATAATGCTGGTAAGACTCTAAAAAACTTGTAAAATCTTTACAACAAGGTTTCATAAGGCTTCGAAAATTGTTGATAAGACTCGTGAAAACCTTTTGAATTAAAAAAAAAAAAGGTTTTTAAACACTCAGATTTTGTTGATAAGACAAAACCTTGTAAAATCTTTAAAAAAGGTTTTATAGCACTCAAAATAATGTTGATAAGTCTCTAAAAACCTTTAAAAACCTTAAATAAGATTTTAAAAGACTTAAAGAATGCCAAAACCTTTAAAACTTGTTAAAAATGTTTAAGACACTTAAGATAATGTTGATAAGACTAAAAACCTTGTAATATCTTTCAAAAAGGTTTCATAACACTCAGAATAATGTTGATAAGACTCTTAAAAACCTTTAAAATCTCTAGATTAGACTTTAAAAGACTTAAAACAATGTTGATAAGACTCAAAAAACCTTTTAAAGTCTTTTAAAAAGTGAATTAGACAGAAAGAAAACCTTTACCTGACCAGTTCCTAAAGGTTTTTCTTTCTTTAAATGTTAAAAAAATTCAGTTTTAATCAGAAAAAGATCATTAATCTTGCCTTGACACTTAAAATATGTTTTAAAAGTTTATTTTTTTTTACTAAAATCTGAATGCCTCTGGGGGAAAATAGAAAAAAATATTAAATTGAAAATCTTAATTGAATGGCTAATTAAAAACGTCTGTGTGGAATTTTTGGGGAACAAAAAAAACTCTTGAATAAGACTTTAAAAATGTTTAATTAGACTTTAAAGGACTTAAAACAATGTTGACAAGACTTTAAAAATATTTAATTCGACTTTAAAAGCCAAAAACAATGTTGATAAGACTTTAAAAATATTTAATTCGACTTTAAAAGCCAAAAACAATGTTGATAAGACTTTAAAAATGTTTAATTAGACTTTAAAAGACAAAAACAATGTTGATAAGACTTTAAAAATGTTTAATTAGACTTTAAAGGACTTAAAACAATGTCGACAAGACTTTAAAAATTTTAAGTTAGACTTTAAAAGACAAAAAAATGTTGATAAGACTTTAAAAATATTTAATTCGACTTAAAAAGCCAAAAACAATGTTGATAAGACTTTAAAAATATTTAATTCGACTTTAAAAGCCAAAAACAATGTTGATAAGACTTTAAAAATGTTTAATTAGACTTTATGGAGACTTAAAAGAATGTTGATAAGACTTAAAATAATATTTAATTAGTCTTTAACAGAATTAAAAGAATGTTGATAAGACTTCAAAAATATTTAATTTGTCTTTAAAAGAATTAAAAGAATGTTGATAAGACTTTAAAAATGTTTAATTAGTCTTTAAAAGACAAAAAAAATGTTTATATGACTCAAAAAGGTCTGTAAAAGCTTTTTAAAAAGTGAATTAAACAAAAAGAAACTATTACCTGACCAGTTCCTAGATTTTTTTTCTTTTTTTTTAGGCTTTAAAGAAATTTTTGGGGAACAAAAAGCTTCAGAAAAGTAAAAAGAAATAGGAAATGAAGACAACAAGTGAAGCTGAATCCCTTAAAAGCACTTTATAAACAAAACAAACTACTAATATTTAAGTGTTATAACATTTCTTACTTTTGTTTAGTGTTTGCACTGAGAACAACAATTATGTTTCATGTTTATTTTTGTTTATTTCTGTCTTTCTTTGACCTGGTTCTGCAGAGTGACCCGTGTCTTTGGTAAACATGATGTTGTTGTTTCTGTTCGTGTGTTTTCTTTGTGTCTGGGATGTTTTGTCGTGTCCCTGTTGGTGTGAGAGCGTGACCTTGGTGCAGTCCTGATCTGATGGACACGCCCTCTGATAAAAACACGTTTCCCCTCCAGCATCTCTATCAGCGTTTGTTGGGAGGAAAAACATTAGAGCGCTGAGCCGAGCCGTTATCTGGCAGCTGGGGAAGTCGTTTTTAGATTGTGGTCGCTCAGGAATCACCGCAGCATCCTCCGCGACGTGACCACTGGCAGTTCCCAACAATTAGACGCTTCGCTTTTTTCATTTTTATCGACTTTATTAGATTGAGACGCTGCAGAGAAACTCGACTGGACGAGAGGAATCAGAGCGTCTGTGACGACGAGGGTTTTATAAAAAGATCTTATTACAGAGATTTCAATTAGATTCAAAATTTTCTTTAAATCAAACTTTAGTGAAATTTTCACAATGTACAGAAACATTTGGGTCAATGACAAAAAGAGGGTCTAAAAACTTATTTTAAAAAGTTCTTTGAAAATGGATAAAAACACATTTCTGAGAGAAGAATTATGTTTTCTAACAGATTTCAGTAGTTGACCAACATTTCAAAGTTTTTAGGTTCATTATTTTTTAGTATTTTTAATTTGAGCACCCAAAAATGTCAGGTGGTGCAACCAAATATATGAAAATATATTTATATGTTCCTGTTATTTTTTCTGTGTGAAATTATTGGCAAGTATCTCTCAAGTGTCTGTAGTGACTCATACATTTTCATTTTGTGTGTTTCATTTCTTTTATTTGTGAATAAGANTTTTAATTTCCATTTACAATAACTGACATTCAATTTTTAGAGTTTAATTACTGTGGATACTTGTCAGGACGGTTGCACCACCTGACATTTTGGGGGTTTGAGGAACCAAAACACAAAAAAACATGTTATATTTTAATAGTTTAAAGATGTGTTCAAATAACACAGGTTTCATAGAATAAAGAAATACATGTGATGAAATACTCAATTCATGATGGAAGGAAATATTGCACTCAGACACAAAAAAAGGGGACGTCACCTCATTGACCCTTATACAAACTTGACAGAAAATTACATCAAACCATTGAAACATCAAAAGCTTTTACTCTAATGTGAGGATGAAAATAAAAACTGAAGGTAAGAATTGTTTCAAACTTTGACATAAAAGGTCAATATTTTGATATGAAACGTGGAAATTTTGAGAAATAAAGACAAAATTCTGAGACAAAAAGTCCAAACTTTCTCATTTAAGGTCAAAATTTTAAGATGACTTAAGTCTAAGTTTTGAAATAAAGGCAATGTTTGAGATAAAAAGTTGAAATTTTGAGATAAAAAGTCAAAATTATACAAAATAAATACAAAATTAAAGGATAAAAGGCAAAAAAAAAAAATTTTTAAGGAGATTTTTAGATAAATAGTCGAATTTTGACTATTCTCAAATCCCTAAAACCTATTCTTGTTATTTCTGAACCAGACTTTCTAAATTGTATTTTTAGTTATAAAAACTGAAGAACAAAAAAGAGCTATCTTTGACTCTTAACTTTTAAAAATGATGTAGGGCAAAATATTCTTAATTGTGTCAAGTTAATTACGATAAAACACAAAAAAATTAAAAACAAAATTCAACAATCCTAAAGAAACATGACTCTGTAATACTCAGTAATTCTCTGCACAAACTCATGTTTGTCTCTGGTGGATTTTCCAGGAGTCATTGTTTTTAGATTTTATTTGCCGCCGTTGTTGCCGTTGTTGCCGTTGTTGCCGTTGTTGCCGTTGTTGCCGCTGTCACTGTTGGTAGAAAAGTCAGTAGCTGAGCTCCGCCTGCCGCCTCAAAGCCAGAGAAACTTTTTCATGTCACATCCTGCTGAACGCTGCCTGAAAAAGTGTCACAGCTGTGCAGCCGCCGGCTCCACGCTGACGCTCCTGATGTTTCAGGTGATTTATCTCTGAAATAAATTTCTACAGGTTTCTTTTTCCCTGCAGCTTTTCTCAGAGTTCAAACTTATAAACTTACTTTGGGAGAGAAATATGACACAACAAAGGTGGAAAACTTACTCAACTTTACTCACAAAGCTCAGTCAAAACTTAAAGGACACTTTACGTTTAAAAACTCCAAGGATATACAAACTTAAAGCTCCTGTGGGGATTTTTTCATGGTCATAAAACAAGTTAAATTTGAGAGGGATGTCTTTATTTGTCTCACAAAGGCAAAAATGACCCTTAAAAGAAATTTAAAAAACATCTTTAATGTTAGTTTTTGGATGCTTTAAATGTCAGAGAGAGGGGTAGGTGTAAGACAAGATGGAAACCACAGCAAAAAAAATCCAAAGTGGCAGGTTTAAGAAAGCAAAATAAGATTTTGTGATAGAAAACAGAAATTTGAAATTCACAGAACAATAGAAACTGTAATCATTTTGTCCACAGGGGGCGCCAAAATCAAGACGAAAGGAAAAATCTGAACAGGAGCTTTAAGTATAACAAGCTCTGTGCAGCTCTCTGCAGCTCTCTGCAGCTCTCTGCAGCTCTCTGCAGCTCTCTGCAGCTCTCTGCAGCTCTCTGCAGCTCTGTGCAGCTCTCTGCAGCTCTCTGCAGCTCTCTGCAGCTCTGTGCAGCTCTGTGCAGCTCTCTGCAGCTCTGTGCAGCTCTCTGCAGCTCTGTGCAGCTCTCTGCAGCTCTCTGCAGCTCTGTGCAGCTCTGTGCAGCTCTGTGCAGCTCTGTGCAGCTCTCTGCAGCTCTGTGCAGCTCTCTGCAGCTCTCTGCAGCTCTGTGCAGCTCTCTGCAGCTCTCTGCAGCTCTCTGCAGCTCTGAGCCTCTTTGAAGTGCGAGTGTCGCTCTGAAAGTAAACTTCAGACACAAAGTCTTCCGTCCTGTGATTATTTGATTGTTGTTCGCTCAGGGCCTGAAAACAAACCGGGGTCATCTCAGCTCAAAACTCAGAGCAGAAACTCAGAAACTCAGAGCAGAAACTCAGAAACTCAGAAACTCAGAGCAGAAACTCAGAAACTTAGAGCAGAAACTCAGAAACTCAGAAACTCAGAAACTCAGAAACTCAGAGCAGAAACTCAGAAACTCAGAAACTCAGAGCAGAAACTCAGAAACTCAGAAACTCAGAGCAGAAACTCAGAAACTCAGAAACTCAGAGCAGAAACTCAGAAACTCAGAAACTCAGAGCAGAAACTCAGAAACTCAGAAACTCAGAGCAGAAAGTTGAGGACTGAGGCTGAGCTCAGACGTGGAGAGGAAACAGGTTTTATTTGAGTCTTTATCTTCATCTGTGATCTTCTCGGGCAGATACCACAGACTGTTTATAAACTCTGTTACTATTCTTACAGCTGAGCCCAAATCACGGCTGTTTACCAAAAACATTTACACAGGAGAGAAAAGAGAGAAGAGCTCAAAGGTTTCTGCTTTTTCACTCTGGAAACATGTTTAACACCACGATGCTGTTCACACTGAGCATGTGCAGACGGTTCTACACTTTATTATCAGAAAGTTTTGAGTTTTTATCTACAAAAATAAAGACTTTTCATCTCAAAACTGTGACATTATCCCCAAATTTTGAATTTTGATTCAGAAAATTTTAAAGTTTCAACTTTTTATCTCAACATTTTTGACTTTTCATCACAAAAGTTGGAATTTTTATCTTAAAACTTTGACTTATTATCTCAAGATATTGATGAATAATATCAAAATTTAAGACTTTTAATCCCAAGACTGTGATTTAATCTCAAAGTTTTCGACTTTTCATCTTAAAACTGTTACTTTCAAAATTTGGGACTTTTGGATAATCTTAAACTTTCAACTTTTTATCTCAAAATTTTAAACTTTTCATCTCAAAAATTGGACTTTATATTTTAAAACTGTGACTTTTTATCCCAAGATTTTGATGAATAATCTCAAAATTTGACACTTTTCATCTCAAAACTGTGACATTGTCCCCCAAATTTTGAATTTGATCCTGAAAATTTTGATGGATAATCTTAAAAGTTTCAACTTTTTATCTTTAAATTTTAGACTCTTCTCAAAAGTTGAAATTTTTATCTTAAAACTTTGACTCATTATCTCAAGATTTTGATGAATAATATCAAAATTTAAGACTTTTCATCTCTAAATTTAGATTTTTCATATCAGTATTTGGGACTTTTCATCTAAAATTTTTTAGACTTATCATCTCAAAATTTTGACTTTTTATCTTAAAACTTTGACTTTTTTATTTCATGATTTTGATGAATAATCTCAAGATTTTAGTCACTTAAACTTAAAACTATGACTTCATTTCAAAATTACGACAAATGAACTCAAAAGTCAGAATTTTTATCTCAAATTTTGCCTTTTAGTCTCAAAATTTTCACTTTTTATTCTGTAATTTTGACTTTTTTATGTCAAGATTTTGACTTAAAATCACAAAATTTTGATTAATGATCTCAAAATTATGATAAAAAACATTTCAAGTTAATATTTTAAGTCAAATTTCAACTTGTTTTCTTAAATCTTAGGCCGTGGCCCCCTGCTGGGCCGTGGAGGTATTGCAAGTGGGACGCTAAATAGTTTCTCTGTGAAAAAAACTTTCTTTCAGTTAAAAAGTGAAACATTTGGACAAAGTCTCATGTGTTTTTTGTTTTTGTTTGTTTGTGTTTGTGTGTGTCAGGGATCCAGGAGTACGTGGAGGCCGTTTCCTTCCTTCATTACATCCGTCAGCGCAGCCTCATCAGTTTGGAGGAAATTAACGCCAGGCTGGTGTTTATGAGGCCGGAGCAACAGGTAAAAACTGGAAATTATGATTAAATACAGAAACTTCAGGAGTGAATGTTACCACTGTAGAAAAATATAAAGTTCTCTGAAATATCTCATTGTTTCATGAATCAGAATAAACGAGAAAATTTAGCATCAAGAAACAATGAGATAAATGTCATGAAATAACAGGAAATTTATCACAAAATGACACGATTATTTATCACGAAATAAAAAAAATGACATGATTATTTATCACGAAATTTAAAAAAATGACATGATTATTTATCACGAAATTTAAAAAAAAGTAGCATCTCAAAATAACGAGATAATCAAGTATCAAGAAATAACAAGATAATTTAGAACCAGATTATTTATTATTAGGAAACGATGAGATAATTAATTATCATGAAAAAACAAGATAATTTAGTATCACAAAATAATGTGAAAATTAAATATGAAGAAAAAACAAAATAGTTTTCGTGGAATAATGAGACAATTTAGTATCACATCAAACGAGATAATGTAGTATCAAGAAATAACGAGATAATTTAGCACCAGAGTATTTATTATCATGAAATAATGAGATTGTTTTCACGAAATGATAATTATTACAAAATGACGAGATGATTAATTATCATGAAATAATGGGAAGATTTAAGTTTGACGAAAAAACGAAATAGGTTTCACGAAATATTGAGATAATTCAGTAACATTAAATAACAAGATAAGTGTCATGAAATAAAAATATTTAGCAGCACAAAATAATGAGATAATTAATCACGAAATGAAAAAATTACTTTCATGAAATTACGAGATAATGTAGTATCACAAAATAGCGAAATTATTCAGTATCATGAAATAAGGAGAAATTTATCACAAAACGACATGATTATTTATCACGAAATTAAAAAAATGTAACATCTCAAAATAACGAGATAATAAAGTATCAAGAAATAACAAGATAATTATTTATCATGAAATAATGGGAAAATTAAATATGAAGAAAAAACAAAATAGTTTTCGCAGAATAATGAGATAATTTAGTAACATGAAAAATAATGAGATAATTTAGTAACATGAAAAATAATGAGATAATTTAGTAACATGAAAAATAATGAGATAATTTAGTAACATGAAAAATAAGATAGTTATCATGAAATAACAAAAATATTTTGCAGCATGAAATAATGAGATAATTCAGCACCAGATTATTTATTATCATGAAATAGTGAGATCGTTTTCACGAAATAATAATTATTACAAAATGACAAGATGATTAATTATCATGAAATAATGGGAAAATTTAAGTTTGACGAAAAAAACGAAATAGGTTTCACGAAATAATGAGATAATTTAGTAACATGAAAAAAATTGAGATATTTTAGTAACATGAAAAATAATGAGATAATTTAGTAACATGAAAAATAATGAGATAATTTAGTAACATGAAAAAAATTGAGATAATTTAGTAACATGAAAAAAATTGAGATAATTTAGTAACATGAAAAACAAGATAATTATCATGAAATAACAAAAATATTTAGCAGCACGAAATAATGAGATAATTTAGTATCAATAAATAACGAGATAATTATTTATCATGAAATAATGGGAAAATTTAAGTTTGACGAAAAAACAAAATAGGAAAAAGAGAAATAATTAATTAATAATATTAAAATATAGGAAATAAATAAATATAAATACAATGTAATACAAATATATTAATTAATTAATGATGATTAGAAATAATTATTTTCCTGGCGTAGCGGCGTGTGCTTCAGTTATTTCCTGACCCTGACGTTAAAACCATCCTGACCCGTTTTCCTCACGGCGCCCTCTAATGGACAAACCGCTCGTTGCTCCTCCCTCAGGACCCGTGCGGCGCCCAGGTGCTGACCTTCCAGGTGACGCCGTCCGACTACCTGCTGGGCGTGGCCGACCTGACGGGCGAGCTGATGCGAATGTGCATCAGCAGCGTGGGGAACGGCGACATCGACACGCCGTTCCAGCTCAGCCAGTTCCTGCGCCAGATCCACGACGGGTTCTCGTTCATCGGGAACACGGGTCCGTACGAAGTCTCCAAGAAGCTGCACACGCTGCGGCAGAGTTTGGCGAAGGTGGAGGACGCCTGCTACACGCTCAAGGTGCGCGGCTCCGAGATCCCGAAACACATGCTCGCCGACGTGTTCGCCAGCCGCGCCGCGCTCATCGACCCCGAGGAGGTCTGAGCGTGTGTGTGTGTGTGTGTGTGTGTGTGTGTGTGTGTGAGTGTGAGTGTGTGAGTGTGTGTGTGAGCGTGTGTGAGTGTGTGTGTGTGTGTGTGTGTGTGTGTGTGTGTGNTGTGTGTGTGTGTGTGTGTGTGTGTGTGTGTGTGTGTGTGTGTGTGTGTGTGAGTGTGTGTGTGTGTGTGTGTGTGTGTGTGTGTGTGTGTGTGTGTGTGTGTGTGTTAACGTTCGATTCCTGGTTCAACTGTTTCTCTTTCTTCAAAGTTCTGACGACTTCAGTTTCTCCGCATGAATAAAAAGTTCTGTGCCAAACCTGCTCGCCTCTTTAAGCTGAGTGTGTGTGTGTGTGTGTGTGTGTGTGTGTGTGTGTGTGTGTGTGTGTGTGTGTGTTTATTTTATCCTCTCTCTCTATCACACACAGATAATCTCAGGTAGAACCACAGGCTGCTCTTTCTCAAACATGTGACCTTTGTACATTGTACGTGCTTATTCACACACACACACACACACACACACACACACACTCACACACACACACACACACACACACACACTTCCCTGTTTCTTCACATCAGCAGCTGAAACAGAAAAAGTCAGTTCAGGGTTTAAAGTTTGTGCTTAATGATCAGAAACGTTCAAATATCAAACTCTAGGCTGAACTTTAAAGTTTAAATTTTTCTCTTTTTATATAAAACTATGTTTTTCATATTTTTCGAATGCTTTAAAAATACTGAATGAAATTCATTCAGAGATTTAAAAACAAACAAAAACTTGAGTTTCTTCTTTGCTAAAGGCAGAAAACAGAATCTGAAAGTTGTTTATTTCTGCCCCCTGGTGGTGAGTTTAAGTTACTACACACAGGCAAACTTTCAGATTTTCTCTTTGAGGGTAAGAAATTATAATATTAATAAATTTTATTTAAAGAGCATTTTTCTGAATACTCAAAGACGCTTCACAGACATAAAAAAACAACAAATAAAACAATAATAAACAACAATAATAATAACTTATAACAATGAGAACAAGACAAAACAAAACCATGGGATACATTTAGATTATGCTTTTTTTTTTTAATTTTAATTTTTTAATTTATTATTTGCATAAATCTCGATTATTTACCCTCCTGGTTTTTGTAAACTGTGCAGAAATGTTGTTGCTCTACATTCCAATATAATAATAATAATAATAATAATAATAATAATAATAAAAACTAAACTTTGTTTTTGTACAGGGAGTTATGTTTTTGTTTTTTTGTGTTTTTTTATTTTTATTTTGCTCTCAAGGGAATTTGAGAAAACTTCAGGTAACACACACAGACAGTTTTACAAATTTTTAAAGTAGAAATAAAATACCTAAAACAAACTTAATTCAATTAAAAAATCATTATTTTGTCACTGGAGGCAATTTAAAGACAGAATCTGAAAGTTATTTATTTCTGCCCCCTGGTGGTGAGTTTAAGTTACTACATACAGGCAAACTTTCATTTTTTCTCTTTGAGGGGATACTTATTTTTTATTTGTGTATTTATTTGCATAAATCTAGATTATTTACCCTCCTGGTTTTTATAAGCTGAGCAGAAATGTTGTTGCTCTACATTCTACATATTTTCAATGTCATAAAAAAATCCATAAATTATTTTAATGACATTGAAAATTTATCAAAGAGCTCAAAGATACTCACTCAAATGAAAAATATTGAAAAACAAAAAAAATGTTTGATTTAGAAAATAATTTTCAAGACAATTTTAAAATGAGTTTAAAAAGAGTTTGGCTTCGTGCATTTTTCATATTTGTGTATTTGTTGGAACTTTATCAGAGTTCAGTGAAAGTTTTTTTCAGTTATAAACTTCTTGTGTAGTGTCCCCTCAGGGCTTCCGTACAGGTTTCTGAGCTCTGACTCATTCGTGAAACCAAACTAATGTTAAAAGTTCAGGTTTAACAGCTGTGAGACCCTGAGAGAAACTCTGAGTTTAAAATAAATAAATAAATAATAATAATAATAATAATAATAACAATAATAATAATAATAATAATAATAAAAACTAAACTTGGTCTTTGTACGGGGAGTTATGTTTTTGTTTTTTTGTGTTTTTTTATTTATTTTGCTCTCAAGGGAATTTGAGAAAACTTCAGGTAACTCACAGACAGTTTTGCAAAACTTTAAAGTAGAAATAAAATACCTAAAATAAACTTAATTCAATTCAAAAATCATTATTTTGTCACTGGAGGGCAACTCAAAGACACACAGAGCAGAAATTTAACTACAGTGCAAAAAGAAAGTGTTAATTTAAATAAAACCTAAATAAAAAATATAAAAAGATGCAAGGAAATGTACAGGTATGTATATTAGAAATATAAAAACAGTAATATGAATGGACAGTGGTCAGACTGATGTAAACAAAACTGATACTTTTATTTAGTGATGAGAAAAACAAGAATGATTCACCTTTTATTCTTATTTAAGTAGATTTTAAATCTGACATTAAACTTCATCTTCAGCTGGAATAATGTTCAGAAAATTATTTATTATCATTTAAAAAACTCAAACTGAAGCAGGGACTGAAGGAACAGATGGAGGAGTCTGACACCTGCTGGTCATTAAAAGGTATTACACCTTAAAAACACCATATCATAAAAAGTGAGTTTATAAATAAGTTTTGTGTCTCAAAATATTATTTATTTTTTATTACATGTATTTTTGTTTTCTGGGCCAACACTGAAACCAAAATGTGGATGATGAAAAAAAAAGACTCTGACATTTGGAGCTTTAATCTGTAACAGGATGACATCACTCAGCTGCTCACCTGTGACTTTAATCTGACTCTGACCCTCCACAGGTGAGCGACAGGTGAGACTACAACCAGGAAACACAGCAACAAAAAGAAAAAGAGCAAAACAGACTATTTAAAAAAAAAAACTTTTATAGAAAATCTAAACACAATCAAAATACACAGTTATAATAAATGTAAATATATCAAAATATTAGAAAGTATGAGCCACACAAGATGTAAAATACAGCAAAATAATCATTAAAAAAAGGGTTGTTACAGTGTAAATAAGAGGTTTTTAATAACAGGGGTCCATGACCCTTTTGGTTGATTTTGCTGTTTAAAAAAAATCAAATAAAAAAATCAAATATTTGATGTTTTCTTTATGCATGACACTGACACTAATAAAACTGGGGAACATAATTTTTGTTGAGTCAGGTCTAACAGCTGCTATTAACTAATTTTTGGGTGCAGAATCCAAAACTGATCTCAGTTTTTCTCTATTGCGTCAAGTTTTTGAACTATAAGATCCCTGTTTTCCCTAAAAAGCAGTGGAGAACAATTCGTAAAAAATTCTATTGAGTTAGATTTTTATGTTGATGGAAACTAAAGTTGGCATTCTGATTCTAAAATTGCAGTCAGTTTTTTTTTCTCCACTGTTTTACCCTTCAGATAAGCAAAAAATCCACCAATTGAATTTTTCCAAGTGGACCTGCCATTGGCTACAGCAGAATAAAGTGAAGGTTCTGGAGTGGCCATCTCAGTCTCCTGACCTCAATATCATTGAGCCACAAACGTGCAGTTTTTGACCACTTTCCATGAGTTTACCCTCCTCAAAAGAGAAATAAAAGCACACTGACGGTTGTAAATATGAATTCTGAGAAAGAAAGTCAAACTTTTAAGGACAAAAGCCAAAATTCTAAGATGAAAAGTCAAAGTTTAAGATAAAACTATGAGAAAAAAGGCAAACTCTTGTGGAAAAAAAGTGAAATTTCTAGGATAATAAGTCTCAATTTTGAGATAAAAGAGTCAAATTTAAAGGATAAAATCTTGAATATGAGATAAAAGTCAAACTTTTAAGGTGCTTAGTCAGAATTCTGAGATAAAAAGTCAAAATTTACACTCATCAGCCCAGAAGCTGCACATGAGACGTACTTGGACGTTCACACATGACAATGATCCAAAACACAAGGACAAGTGGTCCTGCCATTGGCTACAGCAGAATAAAGTGAAGGTTCTGGAGAGGCCATCTCAGTCTCACAAGGACAAGTCCAAGTTATTAGGTAAAAGTTGAAATTTTGCAAAAAAATAAAAGGAGGGAGGGGGGGAATCCACATTTTTTTAGATTAAAGAAAAAAAATTGAGATAAGTTTCAAATTTTTGAGGAAAAAAAATCCAAATTTTGAGATAACCCCCCAACACACACAAACAAAAAAATCGAGGGTAAAGACATATTTCAAAATTTTAAGACAAAAGGTTAATTTTGGGATAATTGAGTCAAAATCTGAGATATAAAGTTGGATTATGAGATTTTAAATTCAAATCCTTGAGATAAAAATCAAAATTAGAAAAAAGTCAAAGTTTGAGATAAAAAGTCAAACCTTGAGAACAGTCCAATATTTGAGATTGAGGACAAAAAAAATAAGATGAAATTAAAATTTGAGATGAAAAGTTGATATTTTAGAGAAGACGTCATATTCTTGAAATTAAAAAGTGAGAAATTTTAGATGAAAAAACAACATTTGGGTCCTGCCATTGGCTACAGCAGAATAAAGTGAAGGTTCTGGAGTGGCCATCTCAGTCTCCTGACCTCAATATCGAGATCTCAAACCTACAGTTTACGCAAGAATTTACAGGAACTGGAGGCTTTTTGCCAAGAAGAATGGTCAGTTTTACCATCTGAGAAAATAAAGACCCTCATCCACAACCAGCACAAAAGACTTCAAGCTGTCGTTGATGTTAAAGGGGGAAATACACGCTACTATTTTGGAAGTTTCTGTTGTTTTTATGATTACTATATACACATATTCCTGGTCTTTGTACGGGAAATTATGATTTTAGTGTTATTAGTTAGCCACTAGTTTTTAGTTATACGTGTTATTGTTCATTACTACATTTTTTTCTCCCATTGAAATGAATGTAGAGTGGTGAAATCACTAAAAAATGACGTATTAGTGTTTCTAAATGTGACTAATAGATTAAAGAGGTCAAATTTGTCAACATTTATGTAAATGGATGACAACAGTGGAGGTGATTTCTGACTGAAATAAAATAATTTAATTCATTTTTTACAAACTTTATGTTTCTGCAGCTTCAGTCAAAAGTCAAACAGAAAAAAAACTTGGATTGTTTCGTTATTTTAATGGGTTTATTCTTCTTATTCTTCCTCCATGAGTCTGTCTTCACCCCCCCCCCCCTCTCAGATTCCTGAACACGTAGGAAGGATCCTCTCTCTCTCTCTCTCTCTCTCTCTCTCTCTCTCTCTCTCTCTCTCTCTCTCTAAAAACAGGACGCGGCGGCGGCGGCGGCGCAGCGACTAACGGGCGGATCAAACTCTCCTCTCCAACTTTACCTCCCTCTCTTTTTCTTCAGCTGTTTTTTTATTCTTCTCTTCCTCAGAAACACCAGGAGCTTCTTTTCTTTTTTTTCTCCTGCAGACGGTTTGTTCTCACAGCTTCTTTTCCTCTGAGAAGAAACGACGAACTGCAGCGCGTCAAAAGCGTCAAAAGCGTCAAACGCGTCCGAACCGCGGTGAAAACGTGAATCTTGATTCTGGACGAAGTTTTTTTTTTTAAGCCTGTTTTTTTGTTTTTGAACCAAAGCAGGAGCTGAACAGAGAGTGTGTTGGTTTTTCCTGAAACGGAAATGAGCTCAGCCCTGGATCCTGGAACATGGTCGCAGATGGATCCGTCTAAGTTCTGGATGTGAACAGCTGTTGGTGCCGAAGGCGAAGATGTTCGCGGGGCTGATGGGTTTGGACCATTACAGCAACTCTCTGCTGCAGCACAGAGAGGCTAAAGAAGGTAAAAGACAAATGAGTTTATCTGTCAGCTCAGGATTTTCTGCAGAAACAGAGCAACAAAAAGTCTGTTTTCAGCTTTTACAGCAAATTTAATCTGATCAAAATGAGTTAAAACAGGTCAAAATGAGCTTAAACATGATTTAAATATGTAAATAATAACTTAAAATGAGCTTAAATATGATTTAAATATGTAAATAATAGCTTAAAATGAGCTTTAATCTGATTTAAATATGTAAAAAATAATAATTAATGAGCTTTTAACTAATGAAAATGAATAAATGTCAGTCTAAGTCTGATCAAAATGAGTAAGAATTGGGTTTAGTCTAATTAAAATGAGAAAATGTGAGCTTTGATATGACTAAAACAAGTCAAAATGAGCTTTAATCTGATTTAAATTTGTAAATAACTTTAAATGACATTAAATCTGGTTAAACTGAAAGAATGTGAGCTTAAGTCTGATCGAAATGAGTTTAAACCAGTCATAATGAGCTTTAATCTGATTTAAATACGTAAAAAATAACTTAAAATGAGCTTTAATCTGATTTAAATATGTAAAAAATAATAATAAATGAGCTTTAATCTAATTAAAATGAATGAATGTGAGCTGAAGTCTGATCAAAATGAGTTTAAATAAGTCAAAATGAGCTTATATCTGATTTAAATATGTAAAAAATATCCAATAATGAGCTCTCATCTGATTTAAATGCGTAAAAAATAACTTTAAATGACATTAAATCTGGTTAAAATGAATAAATGTGAGCTTAAGTCTGATCTAAATGAGTTTATACCAGTCAAAATGAGCTGTAATCTGACTAAAATACGTAAAAAATAATAATAAATCAAAAGTTGATTATAGGGTAGGTCAAAATTATGAGACAAAATTATGAGACAATGAGGCCAAAATATAAAATCAAAAGACAAAATTTGAGTGAAGTCAAAATTATGAGAAAAGGGCAAAATTTTGCAAAAGTATAAGATAAGTTCAAAGTATGAGATACAAAGGTAAAAAAAAAACTGAGATAAATAAAGTTAAATTTTAAGATGATAAGTCAAAATTTTTGGATAAAAATTGATTCTATGATAAGTCAAAATTTTGAGATGATAACTTCAAAACTTTAAACTCTAAAAAAGAAAAAGTTTCCTGTTTTAGTGAAGTTTGTTTCCAGTTAAAACTCAACGTTTGTGTTCGTCACCAACTTTTTAAAAACTCCTCACCAACTTTCACTTCCTCTTTCTGCGGGTCACACGCCGCCCTGCTGACGCTCACACTTACCCGTGTGTGTGTGTGTGTGTGTGTGTGTGTGTGTGTGTGTGTGTGTGTGTGTGTGTGTGTGTGTTTGTTCCTCAAACGTTTGTTTCTGTCTCATCCTCCACATTCCTCTGAGTTTCTCCCAGCAGCCAATCAGACGCTGTGTTTAATCTGAGGGGCCTCTGTAATCTGTGAAGACGGTAAATAATCCAGACGCCGCTTTTTTCCCAGAATTCAATGCAGACGAGAGCGATGGATCAGAAACTGAGAGTGATGGAGTGATAGAAGAAGAGATTGATCCAAATAATCGATTAATTAATGCTTCATTTATCTAAAAACCTGATTCAGAGAAATAAAAATTCACTCACGTCGTCTCTTCTCTTCTCTTCTCTCTCACAGACAGTTTTTTTGGGATTTGAGTCACAAACTTAAGTTTAAACTCCTGTAACTTTTTTAAAAGTAAGGAACTTTCTGCCCTCCATAAACGTAGGTGCTCAGTTTGGTAAATAACCAAATGTTTATTTGTTAAATAAGAAAGAAATGATCTTGATTTTATTGTTTTTTATGACTCGACAAAGCCAAAAAAAGAAAGCCCGTCTCCGTCAGTCAAAAAAAAAACAAACAAAAAAACTTGGCTTGGTTGACATTTTTAATTCATAGTTCATAGAAAATTTTTGAAATTAAAAAAAAGAAAATCAAGAGGAAAAGACACAATTTTGAAATAAAAGTCAAAATTCTGAGAAAAAAAAAATCTTGAGATAAAAAGAAGTTAAAAAGTTGAGATTGAGAGAAACTTTTTTTGCAAAAAAGAGGCAAAATTGGAAGAGAGTCAATAGTTTGAGATAAATAAGTAAAAACTTTGAGATAAAAAGTCAAAAAAAATTTAATTCATGCCAAAATTCTATTTCTTAGGCCAAAAATTGAAATTATGAGATAAAAATTTGAAAAAAATGAGATGGAAAGGTAAAATTTTTGAGATAAGTCAAAGTTAGGAGGAAAAAAGTCAAATTTTTGACAAAAGAAAGTAAAGTTATAAGAAAGTAAGCAAATTTTTGTAAGAAAAGGCAAAATTGTGAGATAACTCAAAAGTATGAAAAATAAAATAAAGAATGTTGATATAAAAAGTTTTTCATAAGATAATTCAAAAATACAAATTAATTAAGTAGATATTTCGAGATCAAAAGTGAAAACTCTAGAATTAAAACTCAAACTTTTGAGAATAAAAGTCAAAATTCTGACACGAGAAGTCAAATTTTTGAGGTAAAAAGTTAAGATTATAAGATAAAATGTAAAAATTATGAGATAATAAATCAAAATTCTGAGATGAAAGGTTGAAATTATGAGAAAAGTCAGATTGTTGACAAAAAAAGGCAAAATATTAAGATATCTAAGTCAAAATCTTAAATTCAAAAGTCAAAATTTGGCATCAAAAGTTTATATTTTGACCTTTTTCTATTATTTTTTTATTTTTTAACTTTCACTCTCAATATTTTGACCCAATATATGAAAAATCTCAACACATTTATTTTTGGATTATTTTAAACATTTTTAAATGGCACTATTGGGCTTCCGTAGCTGTAATCACTGCTTTAACTGAAACTACAGAATAAAGACGATACATCAGTAAAACAGTTTAAACCACAAACACAGACAAACGGCGTCTGCACGTCTACCACCTGCCGCTCGCGCCACCGCAGGAAGCAAGAGAGTCCCCCCCCCAGCCCAAAGAATTTCACCAAAACCCTCTCGCCGGGGATTACCTCGGCTCATTGGACTCTGAGTCCACCAGGGGCTCAATGAGAGTGAAATTTGGGAGAGAGAGAGAGAGACTCTCTCTCTCTCTCTCTCTCTCTCTCTCTCTCTCTCTCTCTCTCTCTCTCTCTCTCTCTCTCTCTCTCCCTGAAGTGGCGTCTCTTCCTCTAAACGTCTGAATAATTGATGAATTCATCCGTCGTTTTATCGAAGCCTCATCTTTGGCTTTTTAACCGTTTGGAGCCAGAAGTGACAGAAGTTCGACCAGAGTGTGGAGCTGCAGGGCGGCTAATGCTAAGCTAACAAGTTTAGGAAAATTAGGAAAAAAACGTTTAAAACATCAAACCAACTTTGATTCACGAGTTATTCTAAAAAAATGAACGTAAGAAAAACAGGAAACGAGCTAATAGTGAGAACAGACGCTCATTTGTTATTGTGGTAAAAAGTAAACAAAGGCAAGAGAAATGAAAAGTAAAATGTGCAATTAAACACAACACCAGCCAACAGAGGGCAGCAGATCGAAAACATGAGCTAAAGGCTAAATCACTAGCAAAAAAAGAAAAAACATCTTGAGGCTAAAGCATGAGCTATACGCTAAGCATGAGCTAAAGGCTAAAACATAAGTTTAAGGCTAAAACATGAGCTAAAGGCTAAAACATGAGCTAAAGGCTAAAACATGAGTTTAAGGCTAAAACATGAGCTAAAGGCTAAAACATGAGCTAAAGGCTAAAACAGGGGCTAAACATTAGCTATTGGCTAAATTGAGAGCTTAAGGCTTAAACAAGAGCTCAAGGCTAAAACAGGAGCCAAATATTAGCTAAAAGATGAAACAGGGGCTTAAGGCTAAATTAGGAGCTAATGGCTAAAACATGGGCTAAATCATGAGCTATTTGCTAAATTTAGAGCTTAAGGCTAAAACAGGAGCTAAAGGCTAAAACAAGAGCTAAAGGCTAAAACAGGAGCTAAATCCTACAAACAGGAGCTTCAAGCTAAAACAGGAGCTAAAGGCTAAAACATGAGCTAAAGGCTAAAACAGGAGCTAAATCCTACAAACAGGAGCTTCAAGCTAAAACAGGAGCTAAAGGCTAAAACATGAGCTTAAGGCTAAAACAGGAGCTAAAGGCTAAAACAGGAGCTAAAGGCTAAAACAGGAGCTAAAGGCTAAAACAGGAGCTAAAGGCTAAAACATAAGTTTACACATGAGCTAAAGGCTAAAACAGGAGCTAAAGGCTAAAATATGAGTTTAAGGCTAAAGCATGAGCTATATGCTAAAATATGAGCTAAAGGTTAAAACATAAGTTTACACATGAGTTTAAGGCTAAAACATGAGCTTCAGGCTAAAACATGAGCTAAATGCTTAAACAAGAGCTAAAGGCTAAAACAGGAGCTAAAGGCTGAAACAGAAACTAAGAGTAACAAAGTCGTAAGGAGCTAAGCTAAATGTAGCTGTTTACTAAACTACTAAACAAAATTGGTTTATCACAACAGTGTGGAGCAAAGGCTCATGGGAAGTGGAGTCTTAATTAATGTTAATTTCAGCCTGTTTTATGATCCCTTAAAATTCCTCACTGTAGCTTTAAGTTTCTTTCTTTCAGCTGCTTTGTTGTTTCTTGACTCTGCAGTTTCCTCCTGTTGTGTTTGTGTTTGTCGTGTTTCCTCTCGTTGGTCACATGGTTTAGCGATGACATCACTGGAGGTCGTGGGGGCCGCGCCGTGGTTTGGTCACGGTTAGTTTCCTCCCTCACACACAGACACACTCGCTCCTAAAACTGAAGAAAATCCCTCCAGATTAAAGCGGGAGTAAAAGTCTGGACTGATGTGTTCGTTGATTTGTTGATAAGCGTTTTCAAAAAAAGAGAAACAGGCTTTTGAATGCTTCCTCTGTCTGCTGGACAAAAGTCTGTGTGTGTGTGTGTGTGTGTGTGTGTGTGTGTGTGTGTGTGTGTGTGTGTGTGTGTGTGATTGTGGGAAGAGAAAATTGAGAGGCAGTCGTGAAAAAAGAGCCGTGCAGCTGTACACAAAGAGGTCGTTGATTCCCATGATTCAGTGCGTCTGTGTCTCTGAATCTGCAGCAGGTGTCAGAGCTCAGCAGCTTCTTTAACCAAAAACTAAACAAAGATTCATTTCACTCTGATTAAAGCGAATTAAAGAAGCACTGAACGATGACAGCCAATTTATAACCCCTCTTTAAACCTCCTGGTACCAACTTTGAGATGTTATAACCCCTCTTTAAACCTCCTGGTACCAACTTTGAGATGTTATAACCCCTCTTTAAACCTCCTGGTACCAACTTTGAGATGTTCTAACCCCTCTTTAAACCTCCTGGTACCAACNAGAGCCGTGCAGCTGTACACAAAGAGGTCGTTGATTCCCATGATTCAGTGCGTCTGTGTCTCTGAATCTGCAGCAGGTGTCAGAGCTCAGCAGCTTCTTTAACCAAAAACTAAACAAAGATTCATTTCACTCTGATTAAAGCGAATTAAAGAAGCACTGAACGATGACAGCCAATTTATAACCCCTCTTTAAACCTCCTGGTACCAACTTTGAGATGTTATAACCCCTCTTTAAACCTCCTGGTACCAACTTTGAGATGTTCTAACCCCTCTTTAAACCTCCTGGTACCAACTTTGAGATGTTATAACCCCTCTTTAAACCTCCTGGTACCAACTTTGAGATGTTATAACCCCTCTTTAAACCTCCTGGTACCAACTTTGAGATGTTAATTGGGGAGAAATTTGGAGGACCATGGTTGAAACTCTACAATATTGGGGAGAAATTTGGAGATGGTACCAACTTTGAGATGTTCTAACCCCTCTTTAAACCTCCTGGTACCAACTTTGAGATGTTATAACCCCTCTTTAAACCTCATGGTACCAACTTTGAGATGTTCTAACCCCTCTTTAAACCTCCTGGTACCAAATTTGAGATGTTATAACCCCTCTTCAAACCTCCTGATGCAAACTTTGAGATGTTATAACCCCTCTTTAAACCTCCTGGTACCAACTTTGAGATGTTATAACTCCTCTTTAAACCCCCTGTTACCAACTTCGAGGTCAAATATTGATTAGTGAGGTAAAACCAACAAAAACAGATTAATTATTTACACATTATCTGTTTTTGTTTTTTTTCCCAATTTTTGGGTGTATTTAAACATCTTATTGTTTCTTAAAGAGACAGAAAACATAGTGCCTTCATGTTTCTTTAAGAAACAGTTCAACAGTGGTTTGATTTTTCTTAAAGAGACAGTTCCGTAGTGCCTTGATGTTTCTTAAAGAGACAGTTCCATAGTGCCTTGACGTGTCTTAGAGAGACAGTTCCATAGTGCTTTGATGTTTCTTAAAGAGACAGTTCCATAGTGCCTTTATGTTTCTTAAAGAGACAGTTCCATAGTGCCTTGATGTTTCTTAAAGAGACAGTTCAACAGTGGTTTGATTTTTCTTAAAGAGACAGTTCCATAGTGCCTTAACTTTCTTAAAGTGATAGTTTGTTAGTCCCTTGATGTGTCTTAGAGAGACAGTTCCATAGTGCTTTGATGTTTCTTAAAGAGACAGTTCCATAGTGCCTTTATGTTTCTTAAAGAGACAGTTCCATAGTGCCTTGATGTTTCTTAAAGAGACAGTTCCATAGTGCCTTTATGTTTCTTAAAGAGACAGTTCCATAGTGCTTTAACTTTCTTAAAGTGATAGTTTGTTAGTCCCTTGATGTGTCTTAAAGAGACAGTTCCATAGCGTCTTAATGTTTCTTTAGAGACAGTGTCATAGTGCCTTAATGTGTCTTAAAGAGACAGTTTCATAGTGCCTTAGTGTATATTAAAGAGACAGTTCCATAGTGCCTTGATTTTTCTGAAAGAGACAGTTCCATAGTGCCTTGATGTTTCTTAAAGAGACAGTTCAATAGAGCCTTGATGTGTTTTAAAGAGACAGTTCCATAGTGCCTTGATGTTTCTTAAAGAGACAGTTCCATAGTGCCTTGATGTTTCTTAAAGAGACAGTTCAATAGAGCCTTGATGTTTCGTAAAGGGACAGTTCCATAGTGCCTTGATGTTTCTTAAAGGGACAGTTCCATAGTCCTTTTATGTTTCTTAAAGAGACAGTTCCATAGTGTCTTAATGTGTCTTAAAGACACAGTTCCATAGTGCGTTGATGTTTCTTAAAGAGACAGTTCCATAGCGTCTTAATGTGTCTTAAAGAGACAGTTCCATAGTGCCTTGAGGCTTCTTAAAGAGACAGTTCCATAGCGCCTTCATGTTTCTTAAAAGGACAGTTCCCGAGTGCCTTGATGTTTCTTTAAAAGACAGTTCAACAGTGGTTTGATTTTTCTTGAAGAGACAGGTCCATAGTGCCTTTTACTTTCTTAAAGTGATAGTTCGATAGTCCCTTGATGTTTCTTAAAGAGACAGTTCCATAGTGCCTTGATGTGTCTTAAAGAGACAGTTCCATAGTCCTTTTATGTTTCTTAAAGAGACAGTTCCATAGGCCTTTTATGTTTCTTAAAGAGACAGTTCTATAGTGCCTTGAAGTGTCTTAAAGAGACAGTTCTGTAGTGTCTTGATGTTTATTAAAGAAAATGCAGATTAATTTACATATTGAAACCTTTTTGTTTTCCAAAAAGACCTTGAAGGAAAAACAAAATTTAGAAAATTATGAAAAAAATCTTCTAAAATAAAATGTTTGTTTGTGTTTAAGTCTTCAAATTCCTGAAAAAGTCAAAGTTTCTGACTTATTTCGAGTTGTTTTGGTGCAGATTTTTGTGTCTGGTCCATTTTTTTTCTCTTCTTTTGTTTTAAAGATAAACAAGTTTAAATTTAACTGCAGAAGTGTTTGTTGTCGTCTCAGAGCTGCTTTAACTCAAACTGACGACTCCAGGTTTTTTTTTTCCAACAGCTGGAGCGAATCTGTGGGAAACGTCAGCGAGCTGCCAAAGTCGTTTATCACTCGCCGTTAGAGACTCGCCGCTCTCAGGGCGTGTCGCGGTTTATCGGCGTGTTGGTTTGTTTGGGTCTGGGTGTAATTAGCACAGTTACCGTCACGTCTCCCCTGCTGCTTCATGATCTGCTCGCTTAATCTCGCTGTTTGCACGCCCTCGCTCTTAATCCCCGGATTAATGGGTAATCTCTGTTTCGACAGGTGGCCGGGCGCCGGGGACAGCTGGCGGCTCTTCCGGCCGCAAGAGGTTCCACCGCCGTCCGGGGTACATGAGAGGAGAGGCGTCCAGGCCGCAGAGCTCGCCGCGCGGTCAGGAGGAGCGAGGAGGCGCCGCATGCATCAGGAAATCTGGACGTCACACGGAGGAGACGCTGGCCGCCAAAGTGTCCGTGATGAGTCCGGAGACGCCTCACGGACTTTCGTGCACCTGGAGGACACGCCCCCTTTCTCCTGATGCATGCAGGGAAATTAACGAGAGGTTGACCCCGAGTCCGGCAGAGTCCGCCTTCAACTCCAGCTTCAGCTTCATCCAACAGTCTCTGAATCATCCCACTCAAACACCAGCATCCTCCATCAATCCCGCCGCCGCCACCGGCCAATCAGATCCATCCGAGAGAGACGAGGCGCCCTCAGGTGGTCGTTTATGGCGTGACTGTCCGTGGAGGAACACGGACCTGACGTCCGACCTGCCGGACTGTGACTCTCAGTCCGTGGATTTAGAGATCACCTCCTCACTGTCCGTGGACTCGGACACCGCCTCCGCCTCCTCCGTCACCTCGGGGTACGAGAGCGCCACGCCCGCCAGCGACCACGGCGTGGACAACCTGGTGAGGAAGTACGAAGGCGTGCTGCAGGTGTGTCTCCAGAACAACCGCACGCACACCAAGGTGAGAGACACTAACGTCCAGGAGCCAATCAAAACCCTCAAAGATGTTTTTCTTTCTATTTTTTAATTTTCTATTTTTTTTAAGTTTTTATCACAGTGTCAACAGGTCGAGGGCGAATGCAACGAAATTTTGAAATCAGGTCAGAATTATGAGATAAAAGCCCAAATTCTCTGTAAAAAGTTGAAATTTTGAAGATAAAAAGTCACAATTGTGATTTGAAAGTTTGATTTATTAATGAAAAGTTGAAATTTTGAGATTGAAAAGTCAAATTTCCATAATACAAAGTCAAAATTGTGATTTTTTTATTTTACTTTTTATTATTATTATTATTAACAAAATTTTGAAATCAGGTCAGAATTCTCAGGAAAAAGTTGAAATTTTGAAGATGAATGTCAAAATTGTTACATATAAAAGTCCAAATGGTGAATTAAAACTTAAAGTATTGTGATATAAAAGTTGAAATTTTGACAAAAAAGTCCAAATTCTCAGAGAAAAAGTCTGAATAACGAAAAGAAAGTTGAAATTTTTAGATATGAAGTGAAATTCTGAGATTAAAAACTCAAAATTGTTATATAAAGAGTCTAAATGATGAATAGAAATTTAAATTTTGTGATGTAAAAGATGAAATTCTGAGATAAAATGTCCAAATTCTAAGAAAAACAGTCAAATTTTTTGGGATGAAAGTCTAAATTGGAAATGAATTGGTGAAATTCTGAGATAAAAAATCATGGTAAAAAGTTAGAATTGTTACATGAAAATTCCAAATCATGAATAAAAAGCAACATTTTTCTATGGAAAGTTAGAATTTTTATTCCGTTAATATTTCCGTTGTATATAAAATGTTTCCTTTAAACAGTTAAAGAGTGTTTTAATTAATGTTTGAGTATTTTTGCAGGATTTTACAGGGATCAGTTTTGACCAATCAGAATCAAGTATTTCCTGTTGCCGGGTAGAAAACTGAATTAAACACTGAACTCTGAGTGAGTAAAAGTTTTTTCTCTGTAGCTGAAGTTTTAAACTCGTCTCAGTCCTGAACTCGCTGACTCAGTTTCACTCTGACCCGTCGGCCGTTGAACCCTCACACTTCTTTTTTTTTTTGTGTCGTTTGTTTACTTCGCCCTCTGGACTGTTTGATAATCTGTTTCTTTTTCTTTTCTCTCAGATCGAGTCGATGATGTTGAAGCTGCAGAGGCTCCAGCAGAAAGCGATTCTGGACGACGACTACGACGCAGGTGAGACAAACTTTCTCTCTGATTAAGTTTAAGTTTTATTTCAGTTTGATTTATTTGCCTCAGTGTTGGTTTCTGAAACAAGAGTTGAGCACATTTACCTTTAACTGCTCTACCAGCCAGAGACTCGGCAAACGCTAAACTATCAGGGAATGAATCAGTAAAAAGTTTGAGTTATTTTAAAAGTTTTCATCTTGCCTACTCTTCTTTCTGAACTCACAATCATGCTGTGTCTGATTTTTTAAGTGTCGTATGTTTCTTCACTGATGCTCTCCCTGCAACCGCTTTTCTACAAACTAATATAAAAAGAAATGAGGTGTACTCTTCCTGCCATGTAAGGACCATGTTTTGCAATTATCTATTTTCCTCTCTAACAATTTTCTTGACTTTTGCCCATTTTTGCCACTTTTCACTGTTTATCACTTTTTCCACCATTTATTCTGCTTTTTGAATTTTTTTAGAGTTTCCTTCCATTTTTTTTGCTAATTCTTGTTGCATTTTTATAGTTTTTCACTCTTTTTTGTCACTTGTGGACCAGTATTTTTGACATCTTCTCACAATTTTCCAGTTTCACTCCCAATTTTCTTGCCATTTAATTTAGTTTTTGCCCATTTTTGACACTTTTCACACTTTTTATGCAAATTTTGGTCCATGTTTTGTAACAAACTGACCATTTTCCCAAGTTAAATCCCAACTTTCTTGCCATTTTTTGTTAACATTGCCCATTTTTGCCACTTTTCACTGTTGTTTTTTACTTTTTCCACCATTTACTCTGCTTTTTGAATTTTTTTAGAGTTTCCTTCCATTTTTTTTGCTAATTCTTGTTGCAATTTGTCCATTTTTGTAGTTTTTCACTCTTTTTTGCAACTTCTGGACCATGTTTTGCAATAATCTATTTTCCTCTCTAACAATTTTCTTGACTTTTGCCCATTTTTGCCACTTTTCACTGTTGTTTTTCACTTTTTCCACCATTTATTCTGCTTTTTGAATTTTTTTAGAGTTTCCTTCTATTTTTTTTGCTAATTCTTGTTGCATTTTTATAGTTTTTCACTCTTTTTTGTCACTTGTGGACCAGTATTTTTGACATCTTCTCACAATTTTCCAGTTTCACTCCCAATTTTCCTGCCATTTAATTTAGTTTTTGCCCATTTTTGACACTTTTCACACTTTTTATGCAAATTCTGGTCCATGTTTTGTAACAAACTGACCATTTTCCCAAGTTAAATCCCAACTTTCTTGCCATTTTTTGTTAACATTGCCCATTTTTGCCACTTTTCACTGTTGTTTTTCACTTTTTCCACCATTTACTCTGCTTTTTGAATTTTTTTAGAGTTTCCTTCCATTTTTTTTGCTGATTCTTGTTGCATTTCATCATTTTTCACTCTTTTTTGCCACATAAACAAGAAAAGGAAGAAGGTTTGATTCCCTTCCACAGTGGTTTAATTTATGCATATTAACATGGGAAAAATTGGTGTGCTCTCCCTGGTTTAATGGTTTCATTTGTGCTTATTGATAAGAAGAAGGAGGTGAGATCTTCTCATTTACTCCAAGCAGGCACTTCCATAATAAAGTCAGATCACCAAAATAAAACTCATTGCTTGCAAATAATTCATTTTATTGAAAACTGAACTAAGATTTTATTCATGGTTGAGTCAAAAACACACATATTGTTGCATTTTCTATTTTACAAACTAAAAACAACTGAAACTTTGTCATAAGAAAACAAGACACGTTCTGTGTGATCTGAAAGTGGAACAGGAAGAACTAAAAGTTTAACCCAGTTCCTCTAATCACCATTTAAGACCAACAGAGTTTTTTCATGTTTTATCATAAAGTTCAGTTTGAGTCGTCTCCAGCTGCTCGATTCAATCTGAACTTTATTGATTTACAGAATTAGAGTTGACCTCCTCGCTGCCTGAGTTAGTTTTACTCCTCTTTACTCCTCTGACCCATTTCTTGGACCTTGTGACAGAAATAAACTCCAACATCTGCTCTGAAGCTCTGACTGTGTCACGGCTGAATATTTGGGTCAGTCCATGTCTCTGCAGTTATTTCTGTTTGACTTTAAAACTGTTTACAAACCTGAGAACAGGAAGATTCAACACTTAAGATACTTTATATCACTATAAGTCAGAAACATCCAGAAAAACTTAGTCAAAAAAACTTAAAGTCAGAAAAACTTATGGCCCTTTTCCACTGACTCGTCTCAGCTCTACTCTACTCTCCTCTACTCAGTTTGTGTTGTGTTTCCATTAGCGCGGTACTACGCGTCAGACGCCAGTTTTTAGTACCTACTCTACCCTGGTTCTAAGAGAGTAAAGCTGATACTAAAAGGTGACGTGGACGGACTGCCGGTCACTCATTGGTCAGAGAATGTCGTCTCTGCAGCTTCTGACTCTGAACAAATCACTTACAAGAGGCAAAGGAATAAGTCAGCGACGGGTTTTTAATGACATTTAAACCTGACGGCACAGAACCAGACTGAATGAAGACAAAATACAGCCCTAAAATGCTCCTTCATGATTCCTAAAGAAGTTAAAAGTCCTTTTTAAAGCAAAAAGAAGTTAACAGCAAAGATAGTTGGCTTTAAAGAGTCTTTTAAATTAAATCAAAGTTGGTCGGTGCAGGAGCGATCTGTCTGCCACGAGAGTCTTTAAGCACCAATCAGTCCATTAATCCACAGGGAACCAAAAAGGAAAACCAGTTCAAAGAAGAATGATTGATCAACAACAAATCTCTGCTATACCAGGCCCAAAAATCAAAAATTAAAGTGATCTCACTGGATCCAGGGAAGAGTTGATGTCAGGAAGCAGCTCCTTCGTTTTCCTCCGCGTGCAGCAGCACCAGGCTGTTGTTTACCTCCGTTGTCATGACGACCCACATTGAGCCGCTGTATTACTTTAATGAAATCTTTTTAAAGCTTTTTTTTTTCCTTTAAAGACCACGGTGGCACATATGTTAGTACAAAATGATGTTTGTGTGGCGTTATAGATGAACATGCACGCACTTCAGCGCAGCACTTTAGCGCAGCTGTGTTATAAGATCCACGCCCACCGTGAGTCTGTAGTCGGGTTAGAGGAAAAGAACCAAACCCAGTAGAGACGAGGAGAGTAGAGCTGGAATTGTAGAGTGGAAAAGCGCCGTTAGTGTCAGAAAAACTTAGAGTCAGACTCAGAGTTTTGGGTTGATGTTCGTACAAACAGTGATTTTCCAACTAGAGTCAAATTTGAGAATAAAACATCTTTTAAAAGATAATTTGAGTTGTTCTTCTTTCCCTCAGTGTGTAGAAACATTAACCCATCGTGATTCCAATGAAATTCAATAAATGTTGAATATTTTTACTCATTTTATTTCAGCATTCAGAGGGAAAGCTTCATTTCCTCATTTTGTATGTTTAGGCCTTTATGTTGCATGATAAATGTTTATGTTTATCTCCCATTATGACTGTATATATGTGTGTGTATATATATACATATATATGCTCGTTACTCTCATCCCTTGGCCAACAATTTAAAATTCATTGTTAAAACTAATTATATATCATTCATTTTCAAAATAAGTTACTTTTGTTGATACATGGTTTAACCCAAGTTGTTATATATGTATATATAGATATGAAATGTTTGTTTTGGTTTTTCTTCTTTTCATTAGTCTCTAATATCTTCATTCATTGGTACAAGTGGAAAAGCTGCCAAAAATCATATAAAAAGAAACATAAAACACAAAATATTCTTTAAAAATCTCACAAAACAAAAGCACAATAGTCTCTGTTTTAGAGTTAATATGAAATATTCTCATTATACACAATATTAAATAGTATTTTTTGTTTTTATTTGCACATTCAAAGGAAATATGAGCTGTTTAGAAATGAAGACTAATAAACAAACCTCGTTTTTTTTCTTGTTTCTCTTCCTTTAATTGAATAAGCACTTCTCTACTGTCACATGACCAGTGATGTGGTTAAAGTTTATTAAAGGTTAAAGGTTAAATCTTTAGTGGGACAGGTTTTCTTCTTTAGAAAAATAAATAAATACTAATACATCTTACAAACCCATCAAAACAAGGAATTTATATGTCATTTGTCATTAATTTATTGTTGAATTAAAGTTTATTTTATTCCAATGACGGACTGAGAGTTTAAAATATAAAACTTTATTTGCTATATTAAAGATATAAAGTTCTTCTTTGTGTGAAGTTGGTGTAGCATTAATAAAAAGTGACAAATCTGCTTTTGTTTTTCTTATTTCTGTTTGCAACATGAAATCTTTGATAGTTGGAGAATCGCTCTCAGAGTCACATGATGCCTTTTTGTGTGTGTGTGTGTGTGTGTGTGTGTGTGTGTGTGTGTGTGTGTGTGTGTGTGTGTGTTTGATCAGCTGAGCGTTTCGGGAAGAAGCTGGAGGAGCTGTGCAGAGAGCGTGGAGCTCTGAAGCTGGGTTTACCCTCCACCCAACCCAGCGTGGCTCTGTTCCTGCACAGACTCACTCAGGTGGTGCACGGCGCCCTCCAGAGGACGGACGGCTGCAACTGCAGGTCAGAAACACAAACACACACACACACAAACACACACACACCAAAACACACTTTTACAACCTTCTCCTGAGGCTTTTTCCCCACCTGAGAGTCACCAGACTGGGTCTAAAGTTATTTATGGGTCACTGACAAAAAGAGGGTCTAAAAACTTATTTTTAAAAAGTTCTTTGAAAATGGATAAAAACATATTTCTGAGTGAAGAATTATGTTTTCTAACAGATTTCAGTAGTTGACCAACATTTCAAAGATTTTAGGTTCATTATTTTTTAGTATTTTTAATTTGAGCACCCAAAAATGTCAGGTGGTGCAACCAAATATATGAAAATATATTTATATGTTCCTGTTATTTTTTCTGTGTGAAATTATTGGCAAGTATCTCTCAAGTGTCTGTAGTGACTCATACATTTTCATTTTGTGTGNCTGACATGGAAATTGTTCCAGTCACCAATGAAGTGAAAAAACCTTTTTTATCAGTATTTCAGAGAAATCTACAAACTTTTCCACTTGGTCACAAATGTCATTTGGGCTCCTCTGGCTGATGCAGTTTCCTGTTTCCTGTTTTATTCTCTTCACTTTAAAATAAAAGTCTAATGTTACGGTTGCACCACCCTGACATTTGACAAGGTGAAAATTACGGGACAAAAGTTTTTTACATTTCTCAACAGCTTTAAAATTCTTTTTATTTGCAAAAATGATCAAAAGTTTGGGTGATTTTGTCCTGATAACATGAACACGAGTTGAGTTTCTGAGCTCCATCTTTCATCCAGTGCTGCTCTGACATTTCTAGATTCTCAACCAATGAAAATCGTTCTCACACTGATGTTTTCGGCGGCGTTTTTCTGCAGGGATGGCGTTGATCCTGACGAGGCGTGTGATTCACTCCAAGGTCGACTTCATCGCAGAGATCGACTCATCCAAGAGAAACGGCAGGTGGAGGTAAAATAAACTGATTAAACATGTCACATGTCACTTATGACCTATACTGCAGCCAGACACCAGGGGGCGGGGCTTATGACCTATACTGCAGCCAGACACCAGGGGGCGGAGCTTATGACCTATACTGCAGCCAGACACCAGGGGGCGGGGCTTATGACCTATACTGCAGCCAGACACCAGGGGGCGGGGCTTATGACCTATACTGCAGCCAGACACCAGGAGGCGGGGCTTATGACCTATACTGCAGCCAGACACCAGGGGGCGGAGCTTATGACCTATACTGCAGCCAGACACCAGGGGGCGGGGCTTATGACCTATACTGCAGCCAGACACCAGGGGGCGGGGCTTATGACCTATACTGCAGCCAGACACCAGGAGGCGGGGCATCTGAGCCGAACATCGTTACCTCCACTCATTATACAGACTATGATTAAACCATGAGCCAAAGAATAGAATACAAGCTTAAGGCTAATTAAAAGGGCTTAATGGCTAAACAGGGGCTAAAGGCTAAAACAGGAGCTAAAGGCTAAAGCAGGAACTAAAGGCTAAAACAGGAGCTAAAGGCTAAAACAGGAGCTAAAGGCTAAAACAGGAGCTAAAGGCTAAAACAGGAGCTAAAGGCTAAAACAGGAGCTAAAGGCTAAAACAGGAGCTAAAGGTTAAAACAGGAGCTAAAGGCTAAATCAGGAGCTAAAGGCTAAAACATGAGCTAGAGGCGAAATCAGGAGCTAAAGGCTAAAACAGCAGCTAAAGGCTAAAAGTTGGAGTTGGTAGATGAGCACTGGTAGGACACAACCAGAATTCACTAACGTTATAGAAGTTTTTTATGTTGTCACGTTTCAAACACATAGAATAAAATAATCTTTTGTTGTTTTTCAGGAGGAGGTGTGCGAGCTGCAGCGCCGTCTGTCGGAGCTCCGGTGTCGTGGTCGTCACCTGGAGCAGCAGATCCAGCAGGAGGAGCAACGCGCCGACGCCGAGGAGCTGGAGGGTTCGGTGCTGAGGAGCTACGGCGCCGAGCAGCTCAGAGACATGAGCCGCACGCTGCAGGAGCTCGTCACCTCCGAGAACAGGACGCAGATCAGCGTTTCTCCGCCGCCGCCCGTCATCAGGTCAGAGACACGAAGTTTCAGAGTTTTAAATATTTGGAGACAGACGGAGACGTTTGTGTTAATGAATGCAGGAGATTTCTGTCATTGCACCTTTAAGAGTTGTGAAGAAACATTATCACACCTGACAGACGTGATGCTTCAGAGTCGTTTTAATTATGTAAATGTTTGTGTCTGACTGCAGAAATATTCACTCTCATCTCCTCAAATCTCTTTTGGTGGTAAAATCATGTCCATTTAAACACTGCCTCAACATTTAAATAACATTTTAACTGAGATTATAAGGAATTATTCATATTTTGGACAAGAGAAATTTCTTTTTATGTACGAATGTGATGAGGCATTATTATGGAGGCCCATTTCTGCCAGTTAAAAAAAAAATTAAATGAATTAAAGAATTTTTTGGCCCATATTGAGTTAAAATCTTGGGATAAAAGGCAAAAATTGTTAATGCCTTGTCTTAATTTTGAGATAAAAAAAAAATCAATATTCCGGGATAAAAGTCAAACTGTTTTAGGTAAGTTTGAATATTTCAGGAGAGTCAAATTTTCGAAATAAGAAGTAAAAATTTTCTGACAAAAACTCAAATTTTTTTGATAAAAGTCAAAATTTCAAGATAAAAAGTCAAAAATTTTGAGATAAAAGCCACAAGATTGTAGAAAAGTCACATTTTTTTGAATAAGAAGTGAAAATTTTCCGATAAGAAAAGCAAATTTTTTAGATAAAAGGTCAAAATATTATAACAAAAATTTAATTTTTTTTTAGATAAAATCTCAAAATTTCTAGATAAAAAGTCAAAAATTTTGATATAAAAGTCAATATTTGGAGATAAAAGCCACAAAATTGAAGAAAAGTCAAATTTTTTAAATAAGAAGTAAAAATTTTCTGACAAAAACTCAAATATTTTTTTCGATAAAAGGTCAACATTTTTGGACAAAACTCAAATTTTTTTTAGATTAAAGTCAAAATTTCAAGATAAAGAGTCAAAAATTTTGAGATAAAAGCCACAAAATTATAGAAAAGCCAAATTTTTAAAATAAGAAGTGAACATTTTCCGATAAAAAAGCACATTTTTTAAATAAAAGGTCAAAATATTATAACAAAAATTTTAAATATTTTTAGATAAAATCTCAAAATTTCGAGACAAAAAGTCAAAAATTTTGAGATAAAAAGCCAAACTTATGAGCTAAAACAGTCAGCATTTTGCGATTAAGTCAAAATTTTGCGAAAAAAATCTTAAAATTTTGATTTTAAGAAAACCAAAATTTTAGGATAAAAATCAAAATATTGTTAAAGAAAAGTAAAAACTTGAGACAAAAGATAAAAATATCAAGTTAAAGTCAAAACTTTGTCATAGAAAGTCCAAGTTTTAAGATAAAAAGAGTAAATATTTGAGAACAAAACTCAATAAAAAGTCAAATTTATGAGAGAAAAGGCCAAAATCCTTAATTGAGACGAAAAGTCAGCACATCTAACAGAAACTCAAATTTATGAGATTGAAAGTCAAACATATTGAGATGAAAAGTCAAAATTTTAAGATGAAGACAAAATTATAAGGAGAAAAAAGTCAAAATTTGAGAGAAAAAGTTGATATTTTGAACAAAAAACAAAACAAAAACAGAACAAAAATTCTCAACAGAGCCAGTTTGTCATTTCAATTTTTTTAATGGCAGGAATAGTTTTCTTTACATAATTTGTTTCTATTATATAAAATATTCTCCTCAAACAGTAAAGGAGTGTTTAAAATAAAAGTTAGTGTTGTGAAGCTGCTTTGTTGTCTTTGAGGATCTTTAGTTTTGTTTTTTTTTTGCAGGATCTTGTAGAGGTCTTAACTCTTTTTTTTATTTTTTAGAACATGTTCACTTTGGTATAAAAACAGAAAAAGAGTTTTATTTTTCCTCACCTGCAGTTCCCTCCTTCACCAGGTGGAGCTGCTAACGAGCTGCGAGTGTTTCTCTGAGCTTTAAATCAGCTCATTCTGAAGGTTTTTCCTGTTAGATCCTTTTTTTTCCCGTCCCTCGTCGCTTCTGTCGGCCTCGAGTGAACAAAGCAGCGTTTCTGATCTGACAGCGGTTTTTAATCTGCTGCCAAAAAAAAAAAAAACGACTAAACCTCACAGAAAACCATCCTGACGTTTCTATTAGGAGCTCAGAGAAGATCCACAGCTCGTGGGAGGAGAAGGATGTAATTTCTCTACGTCTCTAAAAGATGTTTCTGACACATTTTTTAAAGTTTTGGCCTCTGGGTATAAAGCAGATTTTATTTTTATTTATGGGTCACTGACAAAAAGTGTCTGTTTTATTCAGCATCCTTGATAATGATAATGATAATAACCTGTTTATGTTGAATATTCAGGTTTACAGTGTTGATTCCTCTTTAATCCCTCAGTAAAAACATCTGACTTTATTAAATCACTATAATATCTTTGTGTTTTTTCCTCACAGGCTCCAGGAGCAGGAACAGGAGCTGAATCTGTCCATTAAAGAGGCCACGGCCAAAGTAAGCTGCTCTTTAAATTTTAAAACCTGACGACAATCAGCAAATTTTGACCAATAATCTCAAAATTTGACTTTTCAGGCTTTAAAAACTGTGATACATAAACTATTAATTTTGGAAATTCCTGTTTTCATTATATATATTAATGTAATATTAATATATATTTAAAAAGTTTAGCGGTAAAAAGTCAAATTTTGAGATTGTAAATCAAGATTTTGAGATGAAATTAAAACTTTGAAGATTTTTTTGTTAAGAACTTGTGACGAGTGAAGATATAAAAGAAAAGTCAAAATCAAGAGATAAAATAAGCCACAATGTAATGATAAAGTCACAGTTTACATTATTAAAAGTCGATAATTTTATGATTAGAAGTCCAAATTAAGGTACAAAATGTCAGTTTTTAAGATTTATGCAAATTTTGAGATTATTCATTTAAAAGCACGGCATAAAAAAAGTGAAGGTTTTTCAGATAAAAGGCAAAATTTGATATGGATAGTCACATTTTTCAGACAAAGTTTTGATATGAAAAAGTTGAAATTTTAACATGGAGCTCTATGGGACTGACTCACTGCTGGAGACAGACTCTAGTGGACACTCAGGGAACTGCAGGTTATTTAACATGGAGCTCTATGGGACTGACTCACTGCTGGAGACAGACTCTAGTGGACACTCAGGGAACTGCAGGTTATTTAACAAGGAGCTCTATGGGACTGACTCACTGCTGGAGACAGACTCTAGTGGACACTCAGGGAACTGC
>RPOG01002707.1:0-24147 GCA_008086565.1 Thalassoma bifasciatum
ATCAGAAAATACTGGAGGAAAATTTACACTCATCAGCCCAGAAGCTGCACATGAGACGTACTTGGACGTTCACACATGACAATGATCCAAAACACAAGGACAAGTGGACCTGCCATTGGCTACAGCAGAAGAAAGTGAAGGTTCTGGAGTGGCCATCTCAGTCTCCTGACCTCAATATCGAGATCTCAAACCTGCAGCTAAAGAATTTACAGGAACTGGAGGCTTTTTGCCAAGAAGAATGGTCAGTTTTACCATCTGAGAAAATAAAGACCCTCATCCACAACCAGCACAAAAGACTTCAAGCTGTCACTGATGTTAAAGGGGAAATACACGCTGTTAAGAACTGGGGGAGGGAAACTTTTTATCAGGCTCATTCTGGAAGTTTCTGCTCTCTTTTTTTTGACAAATATCATTTAATTCCTGTTCTTATTTCACTTCTTTCTCCTATCGTATCTCTTTGTTTTCTCTTATTCCCCTCATGAAGCGAACAACCTTGTTATTGTTGTTGTTTGTCACATCACTTTAAGAACAAAGTATAAAACGATAGATGATTAAAAACAGATAAAATAACTAAGAAACTGTGATTTGAACGTTCATCCAACTTTAGACACACCAGCTCGCATGTTTAGTGTGAGTGTGTGTTTATGTTTGCATGTGTGTGTGTGTGAGCATGTGTGTGTGTGTTTAAGCGTGTTTCTTTTAGTCGACTCGTCCTCTCGGTATTTTAAGACTCTGAGGACAATGTCGGGTAAACAGAGGAATTCTGGGATTGTTCACTCTGCTGAAAGAGAGCAACTTTAACTAAACACCGGCTTCACACACACACACACACACACACACACACACACACACACACACACACACACACACACCAACTAAGACACACTAACACAGATGGTCAGCTTTTGTCAACACGGACCTTTAAAACAGCGAGTTTAAAGCGTGACGCCTGACATTTCCTGGATGAACGCCGCTCACACACACACACACACACACACACACACACACACACACACACACACACACACACACACAAAGCTTTACCTGTCACACCTGAGCAGCGGTGAGTGTCCGCAGCTCTGTGCAGATAAGCTGCAGGTGTGTGTGTGTGTGTGTGAGTCTCCAAAGCTTCTTTTCCTCTTTACACTTCACGGCACAATTTTACACACTGAGAAAAAACGTAAACACACTTTTTTTTCACATTTTAAAGTTAAAATGACTGAAAGAGGCAACAAAATATTATAATTTCTCCAAAAATCAAATATTCAGTCGGCTCTGAACGATTTGCTTAACGTGACATCATCAGTTGTAAATCTGGTTTAAATATTGTTACAAATCTTGTTGTTGTGTTTTTTTTTTTCATCAATTTTTCAGATCTGGGGTTCAACACACGCAACAATATTTCATTATTTGTAAGTTTGGGTGAAGATGTATTAACTTGTGAAACGGCAACAATAGAGGAGGCTGCCTGAGTGCATTATAAAGGGTTTCTTAAAGGGACAGAGGCTGAAATTACAGCATCACAGCTTCAGAAGTGAACATGAGTTTAAGAGCTAACAACAAACATCAGAATAATCAGAGAGAAAATAACGTGTGAAGTCAAGAGAGAGACAAAATGTGATTCAGTAAATCATACATGACTCACTCATGTTTTAGTCTTTAGCTCCTGTTTTAGTCTTTAGCTCCTGTTTTAGCCTTTAGCTCCTGTTTAAGTCTTTAGCCCCTGTTTTAGCCTTTAGCTCCTGTTTTATTCTTGAGCTCATGTTTTAGTCTTTAGCTCTTGCTTTAGCCTTTAGCTCCTGTTTAAGCCTTTAGCTTCTGTTTTACTCTTTGGCTCCTGTTTTAGCCTTTAGCCAGTGTTTTAGCATTTAGCTCATGTTTTAGCCTTTAGCTCCTGTTTTAGTCTTTAGGTCATTTTTTAGTTATTAGCTCATTTTTGAGCATTTATAGCAGTTTTTTACCTCTAGCTTGTGTTTTTCTCTTTCGTCCATGTCCATTAGCGTTTAGCTCCTGTTTCTCCCTTTAGCTTCTGTTTTAGCCAACAGCTTCTCTTTAAGCCTTTAACTTGTGATTTATCCTTTAGCTTGTGTTTAGCCTATACTTTCAGTTTTAGCCTTTAGCTCATGTTGTAGCTTTTTGCTGTGTTTTAGCCTTTAGCTCATTTTTTAGCCTTTAGCACATGTTTTAGCCTTACCCAATGTTTTAGCCTTTAGCTCATGTTTTAGCCTTTAGCCAGTGTTTTAGCCTTTAGCTCATGTTTTAGCCTTTAGCCAGTGTTTAAGCCTTTAGCTCATGTTTTAGCCTTTAGCTCATATTTTAGCCTTTAGCTCATATTTTAGCCTTAACTCATGTTTTAGCCTTTAGCTCATATTTTAGCTTTAAGCTCATGTTTTAGCCTTTAGCTCATGTTTTAGCCTTTAGCTCCTGTTTAAGCCTTTAGCTCATGTTTTAGCCTTTAGCTCATGTTTTAGCCTTTAGCTCATATTTTAGCCTTTAGCTCCTGTTTTAGCCTTTAGCCTGTGCTCTATCTCTCTCCTGTTTATCTTTCTTCTTCTCTTCTGTCTCTTTTCTGTCAAACAGCTTCTGTTTCCTCCATTTCTACTAAATAAATCACAGAAATTGTTTCCAGCATAAACAAAAACTCAGATCTCTCTTCTCTCTGATAAACTTTGTCAAACTTTTTCACGCTTAAATAAAAACTTTTCACTGAGAAAGTTTCTGTGTGTGGAGACTAAAACACTAATGTAAGCTCAGTTTTTTATGTGTGGTTGAAATTATTTCCCCGTTTTCTTGTGGTATAAATGTTTGTTTTCTGTTGTCGTCCTCAGACAGTTCGTCTCCCCAGCAGTAAACAGCCTGTATTATGGTTCAGGTAGCGTCCGGCTGAGCGTGGCGTGTTTACCTTGACTCGCCTTCAGACTGGCAGGCGCATGTCCTCCTCCTGTCCCCCATAAACACACCTCACCCCCCCCAGCTCGGAGGACACAAGCTCTCCATTGTGTGCCCTGAAATGTGAGGGAGGAGGGAGGAGGAGGAGTGAGCGTGTTGTCTCAAGATGCAGGCAAACAATCAGCCAGACGAGTGTGTGTGTGTGTGTGTGTGTGTGTGTGTGTGTGTGTGTGTGTGTGTGTGTGTGTGTGTGGTGTATAATGAGGTGTAACGACCCCCCTGTGGAGCCGAGCATTAGGAGCATTCAGGAGCTGCTAATGACAACAATGACCTACTAACACAGAGGAGGGGAGGGGGGGTACATGGCTCAGGAATGCAGGTGTGTGTGTGTGTGTGTGTGTGTGTGTGTGTGAGCTGAAAAGTGTCACAACAAACCAGAGGAGGGAGAAAGAAATAAACCTGCGTCACCTCCAAAAGTTTCAGGTCTTTAAACANCGCTCTAACGATGATATATCTCTACTCATGCACTTTTGCATAAACGGCTCCAAACAGTTTCAAAACAGGTTTATGTTCCCAAAAGAGAATTTTTGCAATTTTTGTTCCCAATAGGCCACTTTTGCTCATTAAAAGCCCACAGAGGGCACTTAATGTATTTTTTTGCTACATACAGAGCACTTTTGCACATGATTTTGCTTCAAAAAAGACACTCTTGCACATTTTTTGGCTCCTCAAAAACACTTTCTCACAGTTTAGTGGAGCAGTTTTGACATATCTCTACTCTGAGACTTTTGCACATTTTTGCTCCAATAGGCAACTTTTAGACAGGTTTCTGCTCTCAAAAGGTTACTTTTTCACGTTATTGCTTTTTGTAGTACTCATAAGAGCGCACTTTTGGCCTATACTGTCCTTAAAAGCACTTTTGCACATTTTCTTTCCCAAAGGGACACTGTTGCATACCTTGGATGTCTAAAAAACACTTCTGCTGCACTTGTGCATATTTAGGCTCCCGAAAGATCATTTTTGCACATTACTTTTATTCATAAAAGTGCACTTTTAAAGTATATGGGCTCCTAAACTTAGCACTTTTGCACATTTTTGCTCCTGAGAGAACAAAGGCAACTTTTGCACATTAAGGTTCCCAACAGGGCACATTTTGCACGTTTTTTTCTTACTCAAAACAGTGCACTTCTGAAGTATATTGGCTTCTAAAAAGCACTTCTACACATGTTTTGGCTCCAAAACAGACACTTTTGCTTATCTTGGATAACCAAAGACCACGCTTGCACATCTATTTTGCACATTTCTACATCTTTTCGCTCCCAAAAGCACTTTTTTTGCACATTTTTTTTACTCACAAGAGTGCACTTTAGAAGTATCATGGCTCCCAAAAAGTACTTCTGTACATGTTTGTGCTCCCAAGAGGCTACTTTTGCATTAATGGCTGCAGAGAAGGTACTTACACACCTATATTTTTGCTCTAGAGAGAACAAAGGCGACTTTTGCACATTAAGATTCTCAAGAGAGCATTTTTTGCACGTTTTCTGACTCATAAGAGTGCAATTCTTAAGTAAATAGGCTCCCGAAAAGCATTTTTTTCCCATATTTTCTCTAAAAAAGGAACACTTCAGCTAATCTTGAATGTCCAAAAAAACACTTTCATGCATATTTTGGCTCCCAAAAGATCATTTTAACACTTTTTTGTTACTCATAAGAGCACACTTTTGAAATATAATGGCTCCTAAAAAGCACTTCTGCACGTTTTTGCTCCCAACATTAATGGCTGCAAAGAAGGAACTTACACACCTCATTTTTATCTCTAGAGAGAACGAAGTCTACTTTTGCACATTAGGTTCCAAAGAAGGTATTTTTTGCATGTTTTCTTACTCACAAGAGCACACTTTAGAAGTTCATAGCCTCCTAAAAAGCATTTTTTGCATATTTTTCTCCAAAGGGAACACTTTCATGCATATTTTAGCTCCCAAAAGATAATTTTTGCACTTTTTTGTCACTCATTAGAGCACACTTTTGAAATATATTGGCTCCTAAAAAGCACTTTTTGCATGCTTGTGCTGCAGAGAAGGCACTTTAACGCGTCTTCGCTCCTAAAATATCACTTTTGCACATTTTTTTTGCACACAAGAGCGCACTTTTGATGTAAATTCGCTCCTAAAAAGAATTTTTTGCATATTTTTCTCCAAAGGGAACACTTTCATGCATATTTTAGCTCCCAAAAGATCATTTTTGCACTTTTTTGTCACTCATTAGAGCACACTTTCGAAATATATTGGCTCCTAAAAAGCACTTTTGCATGTTTGTGCTGCTGAGAAGGCACTTTGACATATGTTTTAGTTCCCAGGAGTTGAGTTTTTCTTGTTTTAACCAGCTGAAGTGACAGATTGGTGTAGTTTACTAACCAGGAAAATACTTCAGTGTTTGACGCTAAGGTTGAAAAACTCCGGTTTAAATGCTTAAAGTTCTAGTTTTGTCTTTTACAGACTCAGGTTGGAGTTTTGTTTTCCCTCCTCCTGCTCGTCTCTGCACCAACGCGGCACTTTTTGGATGAGAGTTTCTGAGAGTGTGTGAATTAAATCGTCTCCCAGTATCAGGATAATCCACGCTGAGCTCCACAAAGCTGCAGGCAACGGGAAATTGGGCAACGCGCTGTCAATCCCAGCGCTAATCTGCAGCCGAGCGGCTCATTCCTGCTCAGAGCGAGTCTGTCCGGGCCTGTCTCACACACACACACACACACACACACACACACACACACACACACACACACACACACACACACACACACACACACCTTATCAAAACAGGCTGCAGGCTGTAGTCTCACACACTCTCTCTCACACACTCACACACTCTCAGGACAATGGTGAGTCAGTGGTAACCAGGTTTCTATTTGCACAACAACAACAACAACGTGAAGCAGCTCGAAGCTCGACGCCGTCGCCACGACCACGACCACGACGACGTCAGCGTCTGGAGCAGAAACTCTGTGACACCCGAGCGTCTGCAGAAAACCAGACTTTATCTCTTAAACCTCCAGTTTTTTATCAGATCTGCTCCTCGCTTTGTTTACCCTCCACTTTTTCAACAAACAAACGCCGCCGCCGCCGCGTAGAGACCACCTGCGTGAGAGCGTGAGGGCGTGGGGGCGTGCTGGGTGTGTGTTCGTCTTCTTACCGTCCTGGCGCCGGATGCGAGCGCTCCGCTGGTGAGGTAGGGGCTGCAGAGGTTCCCGATGAAGAGGGGGTACCCGACGTACGGCGAGGGGGCGAAGAGGCCGCCTTCCTGCCGCCGCCACAGAGCTGAGGGTCAAAACACAAACAAACAAACAAAAACAATCAGTTTGAAACGATGACATCATCACATAAGGCTTCTCTGACTGGTTATATGACGTAGTTGGAGGGAATGGGCCTCAAACACCAAGGTCTTCCCTCAGCGCCACTCGGCCAATCAGAGCGAAGGGGGTTTGTGAAGGTGGGAACCTTAAAGGGGCAGCGGCTTAAATAAAGAGGCTGAAAAAAACATTTTATAAAACACCAAAGAGAGAAAAACAGAGATTTTACTGAGCTGTAAATTCATTTAAAGATACTACAGGGGCACCAGAGGGACAAAATAAAGACTCAAAGCGCACAATACCTCCTCTTTAACCTTTTAAGACCAAATATCCTCCAATTAAATTCTGAATTATGTCAAAATGTTGGCTTTCTACCTCATAGCTTCTTCATTTTATCTCAAAATGTTGGCTTTAAAATCTCAAAAACTTTGCCATTAATGATAAAAAGTGTAAACTTTTTATCTAAAAAGTTGATCTAATCTGAAAATCTGACCTTCATGACCTTAATATTTTGACTTTTTATCTCATAAATTCTGAATTATCTCAAGATATTGGCTGTAATATCTTAAAATTCTTGACTTTTTATAATAAAATTTGGACTTCTCTCAAATTTTCAGGTTTACTATTTTAAAATTTTAACTATGCATCTCTAAATTTTGTCTTTCTATCTCATAATTTCCACTTTTCATCTCAAAATTCTGGGTTTTTATCTCAAAAATTGACCTCATCTTACATTTTCAACTTCATTCTCTTAATATTTGGACTTTTTGTCTCGTAAATTCCACTTTTCTCTCTTAAAATTTAGAGTTTTTATCTCAAGATAAAGACCTTTATCTCCAATTTTCAACTTTAAATCTCATAATTTGACCTTATATCTCAAAAATTCTGAATTATCTCAAGATGTTGGCTGTAATATCTTACAGTTTTGACTTTTCTATCTTAAAATTTTGACTCATCTCCAATTTCCAACTTTATTAACTTTAAAATTTAAAATATGCATCTTTAAATTCTGTCTTTATATCTCATTATTTCAAGTTTTCATCTCAAAATTCTGAGTTTTTATCTTAAAATTTTAACTTAACTCACAATTTCAACGTCATTTTCTTAATATTTGGACTTTTTAATCTCATAAATTTCACTTCACAAATATAGATAAAGACGTTTATCTCTGACTTTTGGCTTTTAATTCTCTTTATTTGACCTTTTCTCTCAAATTTTTCAATTATCTCAAAATGTTGGCTGTGATCTCTTAAAATTTTCAACTTTTTTATCTTAAAGTTTGGACAAATCTCAAATTTCTAACTTAATTGCCTTAAACTTTTGACCATGTTTCTCAACAATTTGACTTTCTATATCAAAGTTTTGCTTCAGTTTGGGTAAAGTAGTTTTTAACAAAGCAACATTTTCAACTTTTTTAATCTTTATTTATGCAGCGGACATGGGTTTCCATAAATTTTGACTCCAGCAGGAACAGAATTCTGGTTTCATGGTTCACAGATTTGACATCCTGGCCTGAACTCTCACGTTCAGTTCCTGGTAGTGGGGGGGTTAAAACCAGTCTGTGAGACCAGTGGAACCAGTTCCTGTGTGATGGGCATGAATAACTGGAATTTGTTGAACCTTATCAGGTCACCAGGGCTACGATGGAGATAAAATCAGAGACGCTTTAAAGTCACAGAAGTTTTGAGTGTCTGGTTTTTAAAAGTCCGTTAGTGTCAGAGCGAGAAGATGGAAACTTATTTCTGCTTCTTTAAGGAACTTCTTCTGATTTGAGTGTATGAAATAAACAGAAAACGTGAATTAAAGCAAAAAACTGAACAAAAAAGGCTCCAGTGAAAACATTGTTGTCTTATAGCTTTCTACCAGATCCATGTTCGGTACGTCTCCACTCAGATACTCTATTTTTTTTTTTTGGGAAATTAGATAAAATCGTAATATGTCCTGTTGCGACATTCTAATATCAGACAGTGAAATATTTCTATAACCTGAAATGTGGTAAGAATTGTTCATAGCTTTTAGATAAAATGTCAATATTTTAAGATAAAAAGAGGAAATTTTGAGAAGTAAAGACAAAATTCTGAGAAAAAAGTCAAAATTTTGAGATGAGAGTCCAAATTTTAAGAAATCAATTTAACATTATGTGGAAAAAAAGTCTAAACTTTCACATTTAAGGTCTAAATTTTGAGATAAAGGCAAAAGTCTGAGATGAAAAAGTCCAAATTATCAGGCACGACATCAATATTTTGAATAAAAAGTAGAAATTGTGGTATAAAAAGTCAAAATCTTAAGTCAGAATTATGACAAATAAAGACAACATTATCAAATAAAAGGCAAAATTTGGAGATAAAAGTCAAATTTCTGACCTTAAAATACAATTCTTTCCATTTCTAAACTGGACTTTTTAATCACATTTTTATTTATAATGACTGAAAACCAAAAAGAGTTATCTTTGACTCTTAACTCTTAAAAACGATGTGGTGCAAAAATATTCTTAATTGTGTTAAGTGAAAAAAGATAAAATAGAAAACCGTTTAAAAAAGACTAAGCTCAAAAAGGAAAAAAGGATCTTTCCAAACAGTTTTACATTTTAAGGATGTGTGTGTAAAACAAATGACAACAAATCCTGGTTCAGTCAGGAGCAAAGAAATTGGAGTTTTGGCGAAAACATGATCGTGATGTCTGAAATTGTGATTGTGATTATAAACGATAAATTGTTCAGTCCTACATGTTAGACCCAAATGTCTGAATACAACTGCTGCAACCATGATCAGCTGTGAGCATAGTTAAGGAATCTTCATTTTTCTCAAGGAGGAAATTTATTCACTTTGGGTTTGTTATTTTCTTTGTATGTTATTAAAATGTTGAACTAATCTCTGGTTTTATTAGTTTTCAAACTAAATAATGAGCATATTTCCAGCTTCTAGATGTTCACATGTTCTGCTACATCCTTCAAACTAGCTCGGGTTGCCAGTTTGGGTTCCTCTCTTGGCCAGGTCACCTTTGCAAAAGGGATTGGATTTCATTGGGCTATTATCTGGTTGAATAAAAAATTATATGTATAACAATAATGTTTAAAATAAAAGCCCATGAGCCAAGAAAACTGCCAACAACTGAGCCTCAAAGGTGCTGGATACTGCAGGAAAACTGCAAACCTGGCAACCCTGACTCGAGCTGACATTAATCTGAGGATTGTTTTAAATCATCAACAACAACGTTAACCATATAAAACCAAACGTATCATATTTGATACATGAGTTCAAAGATTTCGACCTTTATCTCATCAAAATGATAAATAGTTTCTTTAAAAACATGTTAAAAACATTTTTTTTTTTAATATTCTACCACCTTGAGGATTTTCATAACACAACAGTCAGCTGAAGTTTTATTTTGGCCCTTGCTTGATTTTCAAATAGTTACAGCAAGAATAATATGAATATTTACTTTAAAAAAACAAAAAAAAAGTGTTTTCTGCATGAAATAAATGCATATTTACAAACATAGTCTGCAAAACTGTCCAGTGTGTCAAATATGATACAAGAAATATGTCATGAATGAAATGATAAAGCAATATTTTTATGTGGATTTTGTTAAAAGGGTTAATAAACATCTCAGTTTAAAAAAAATTGGAGTTCTTTAACTATTTTTTGATGGGTTGGGCTTTACAGTCACTTTTTGGGTGAGTTAAGTGTAATATTATCACTAGATTGCAAGAGTAATTCTTCACACTACTAACAATAATGTGTCACTGCCTAACACTGTGTTTGTATATATGTTTCAGTTTTATTGGCTTTGTTTAAGTTGTTATTCAGGGTTTTACTGTTTGTTTATGTTTGATTTCTGTGTAAAATAATAAATCGACTCGTCACAAAAAGCCTCATTACTGTGTTTAAGTGTTGTGTACGGTGACCATACGTCCTCTTTAAGAGCCTGTCCGGTCGGGGTTTATAAAATCCTTCAAATGTCCGGGTTTTTGATCTTGCCTGAGCTTGAGCGCGTCACAGACCAGTGTATTTATCATTCACGTTGAGTGGTTCCTTTAGAAACACGCTCTGAGAGGTGGAGTTTGAGCAGAACCCCGGAACATGTATTCATTCATACACAAATCAGTACAGAGGCTCCTCACTCACTCACTCACTCAGGCTGACAGGCAGGTAGAAACACTACCAGAGAACACTCCAACAGAAAGAAAATGCAGAAACACAAATGTCATTTCACTGATGACATGTGAAAAAAGTTCCCCTGTTTTCGTCCGGGTCGTGACAAAGTGGAAAAGTTTGTAGATTTCTCTGAAATACTGATAAAAAAGGTTTTTTCACTTCATTGGTGACTGGAACAATTTCCATGTCAGGTGGTACAACCAATGTAATAATGTGAAATGTTATTTTAACATCAAATTATTGATCTTATTCACAAATAAAAGAAATGAAACACACAAAATGAAAATGTATGAGTCACTACAGACACTTGAGAGATACTTGCCAATAATTTCACACAGAAAAAATAACAGGAACATATAAATATATTTTCATATATTTGGTTGCTCCACCTGACATTTTTGGGTGCTCAAATTAAAAATACTAAAAAATAATGAACCTAAAAACTTTGAAATGTTGGTCAACTACTGAAATCTGTTAGAAAACATAATTCTTCTCTCAGAAATAAGTTTTTAGACCCTCTTTTTGTCATTGACCCTAGTATAGTATGAGAATTAAAAAACAGCCTAAAAGTTTCCTTTGTGTAAAGTTTTGGCAGAGGCAGAATGTACAGTCTGCAAAGCTGGAACTTATGTCTCCATATCATCACAACAAAACATTGAAAAATAGGCTACCTCTCTTTTTTCTTAATATTTTGAGGCACTATTTCTATTTTTACGTAACTGATAATTGGGAGGTTATTTTGAAGAATGGTTCTCTACCTCACTTTTCCTAACTAAGGTGTAAGTGTCAGACTTAAGAGAGATGATTATTTCTTATTTTGTTAAACATCTGAATACTTGTGTTGCTACAGAACTTGAGTCAATAACTATTAAAGACTAGAACATGCCATATTTGTATGTGACTGATTATATTGTTCAGGAGAATTGCTTTAAATTAGTAAATATATTATTTATAAAGCAACTGTTTGTGAGTGTTTTGGGCTATTTCTCAGTATATCCAGGTAAAGTGTTCTTTTCTGGGGGATTCAGAATATTTGTTTAACTGAGTTAGAAGCACAGAAAGCCCCCTGAAAGCTGGAAGTGAGTCGTCTTTTCAGAGAAACAGAATATGGTCACCCTAGTGTTGTGATAAGTTTCTGAAGCTCTGACCTTCTTCGAACAGCAGACTCTGCCTGGCCCGGGTCTCCAGGTCCGGGTTGGTCCTGGGCCGCCTGTCCGCCTGCAGGGACCACAAACACCAAGGTAAACAAAGATCAGCTGATGCATGTGGGAAAGTTGTGTTTTTTTATCTTTACCTCAGAGTCTGAGCTGCTGTTTGTCTCCGACTCGTTGACCAATGAGGACTTGACATCGTCCAGGTCTCTCTCCGCTGACACGTTCCTCTTCTCCTCCTGCTCTCCTTCGTCTTTGAAGGCGATCAGCTCATCATGCGCCCCCAGGTCATCACCGTCTGCGCCATTCAGCTGCGGCATCTCTGCACCTTTAGCTGCACCCGCTAACACTGCAGGCGGGGCGTTCACGGACCACGGGAGAATCGGAAAATAGGGTTACAAGTCACAAAATGTACCAAAACTCTTTTTAAGCCACAATGCTGCATGAGAAAATTACACTGATGTTTAATTTCCATTTAAGTGCATTAACTCACACAAATTATGCATAATTATTATATACACAAACGTGGTTTTATTTGAGTTTTGCTTAAGTCACACACATTATAACTAAAATAAGCTTAATAAGTTTATTATTTTTTACTTATAACACAAAAAAACTCAACTTTAACCTTCATGTTGTTTTCAGATTTACTTTGTTCTGACTATTCATAAAGTACAAGGTGAAAAATTCACTTTATTTACATTTTTTACTCCATTTTTGTGAAGATGTTTCCAACATAGTCACATATATTTGACAATTTCTTTTTATTTTATATATAATGATACTCATTATTTACATAACATACCTTGAGAACTTCAACTTGGTGACTATTATCTTTTAAGAAAAAGAAGAAAATACTACTACAATATTGAAATTTCCCTTCAGGGATTAACAAAGTAGTTTTATTTCATATATTTAACAATTACTTTTATAATATATAGCATAATAAACCTGCACAGAAAAGTAAATATCTTCTTAGAATAGTAAAAAGCATTTTTTTTGCACTGAAGTTATAATGTGAGGTGCATAAGTTACTAGATATTTGTCAAAGTATTAGAAAGATATTGTTTTGCAATCTTTTAAATTTATTTAATAGTAAAAAAGATGCTTTAAATTAAAAAATAAGCATATACAACCAAACTACATTATTCATGATTATTTTTACATGCAAGTAACAAAGCATGGAACCATCCCTGCAATTTTCAGTCGATTCTATAAAAGAAAATCAAAGTTATGACGAAATAAATAAAGGAAGCTTAAAATTCCGAGCTTTAGAAAAGCACGTGAACGCAGCATCATAAAAACAATCAATACGGTTGAAAAAATCTCCGCGTAAACATTCAGCTCACATCCGTTTAGTGAAAAACAGCCTTCGTGCTCAGCTGATGTGGATTTTCGTGGTTTGTTTTGGAATCGTTGCTTTAAAATGATCGGAAACTGGTCGTAAAGATGAGCTAACAGGCTAACAGCTACCTGATGCGTTCACGGACGCGTCACTTTCTGGTGTCGATCTCCTGAGATGAAGAAGTCGCTTCTGTGCGTTTCCAACAACAAAAGAGTCCATAAAAAGTTATAAACTGTCATTAAAAAGCTCCAGGTGGGTGTAGGAAGGTGGTAAAAGTCGCTCATGAGCAGCTCGGTGACATTTTTAAAAACTCTCAGTCGGAAAAGTTTCAGTTTGTCCCGAAGAGAAAGAAGAAAAATGTCCGTTTACATTTAAATCCTTCACGTTTCTCCAGAATAAAAGATGCATCGCTGCCGTTTTTTCGCTTTTCTACACCGATAGTTTCCGCATTGTTCTGTCTTTGCTGCCTGGAGCCGCTCCGTGGTTCGGTGTCGGTGTGTGGAGGCGTGGGAAACCGTGGAAGGAAAAGGGCTGCGGGGCTGACGGAGCTGAAACCGCGGGGGGAGGAACCGGAGCCCGCGAAACTGACTCCAGGTCAGTTCAGACGGCACGCTCTGCGCCTGCGCAGTGTCGAAGCAGCGAGCGGCGCTGATCCTGGATCAGAAACAACAACAACAGGTTGATCCCGTTTGTTTGCAGAGGAGGCACAAAGAGGAGGAGGAGGAGGAGTTTACAGGGACAAAAAGGGAGACTTTCAGACCTTAAAGGAGCAGGGAGACACTTTTCTGACCTCATGACCCAGGGACGGAACAAATCTGGGCCAAAACGTACACAAAGGAAACTTTTAGGCTGTTTTTCAATTTTTAAAAAGTTCTTTGAAAATGGATAAAAACATATTTCTGAGAGAAGAATTATGTTTTCTAACAGATTTCAGTAGTTGACCAACATTTCAAAGTTTTTAACTTCATTATTTTTTAGTATTTTTAATTTGAGCACCCAAAAATGTCAGGTGGTGCAACCAAATATATGAAAATATATTTATATGTTCCTGTTATTTTTTCTGTGTGAAATTATTGGCAAGTATCTCTCAAGTGTCTGTAGTGACTCATACATTTTCATTTTGTGTGTTTCATTTCTTTTATTTGTGAATAAGATAAATAATTTGATGTTAAAATAACATTTCACATTATTACATTGGTTGTTCCACCTGACATGGAAATTGTTCCAGTCACCAATGAAGTGAAAAAACCTTTTTTATCAGTATTTCAGAGAAATCTACAAACTTTTCCACTTGGTCACAAATGTCATTTGGGCTCCTCTGGCTGATGCAGTTTCCTGTTTCCTGTTTTATTCTCTTCACTTTAAAATAAAAGTCTAATGTTACGGTTGCACCACCCTGACATTTGACAAGGTGAAAATTACGGGACAAAAGTTTTTTACATTTCTCAACAGCTTTAAAATTCTTTTTATTTGCAAAGAATGTTTTATTTAAAAAGGTTCAAGCATAAAATAATGCCACTGTATTTTTAATTTCCATTTACAATAACTGACATTCAATTTTTAGAGTTTAATTACTGTGGATACTTGTCAGGACGGTTGCACCACCTGACATTTTGGGGGTTTGAGGAACCAAAACACAAAAAAACATGTTATATTTTAATAGTTTAAAGATGTGTTCAAATAACACAGGTTTCATAGAATAAAGAAATACATGTGATGAAATACTCAATTCATGATGGAAGGAAATATTGCACTCNAAAAAAAAAAGCTTTAAAAAGATTTCATTAAAGTAATACAGCGGCTCAATGTGGGTCGTCATGACAACGGAGGTAAACAACAGCCTGGTGCTGCTGCACGCGGAGGAAAACGAAGGAGCTGCTTCCTGACATCAACTCTTCCCTGGATCCAGTGAGATCACTTTAATTTTTGATTTTTGGGCCTGGTATAGCAGAGATTTGTTGTTGATCAATCATTCTTCTTTGAACTGGTTTTCCTTTTTGGTTCCCTGTGGATTAATGGACTGATTGGTGCTTAAAGACTCTCGTGGCAGACAGATCGCTCCTGCACCGACCAACTTTGATTTAATTTAAAAGACTCTTTAAAGCCAACTATCTTTGCTGTTAACTTCTTTTTGGTTTAAAAAGGACTTTTAACTTCTTTAGGAATCATGAAGGAGCATTTTAGGGCTGTATTTTGTCTTCATTCAGTCTGGTTCTGTGCCGTCAGGTTTAAATGTCATTAAAAACCCGTCGCTGACTTATTCCTTTGCCTCTTGTAAGTGATTTGTTCAGAGTCAGAAGCTGCAGAGACGACATTCTCTGACCAATGAGTGACCGGCAGTCCGTCCACGTCACCTTTTCACTTTTTTCGCCAACACTTTTGGAATATTCTTTGCCACTTTCTTGACATTTTTTGTTGCCTCTTGCTTTTTTTTCCACCACTTCCCACTGTTGTTATTACTTTTCCTCCCATTGTTGCTGCCTTATGACTGTTTTCTCAGAATTTTCTTGCCATCTTTGCTTATATTAGTTTCTTTCACTCCTTTCTTCACCACTTGAAGCTCAATTTCCTGATTTCCTGAATATTTCTCAAGTTTTCTTCCCAACTTTCTTGCCATTTTTTGATGCCTTTGACTAATTTCTACCACTTATCACTGTTTTTTGTTACTTTTTTCCCCCGCATTGTTGCTGCGTTCTGACGGTTTTCCAAGTTTTCTACCAATTCTCTTGCCATGTTTTGCCCATTTCAGTTACTTTTCACCCTTTTTCTCCACTTTTGGCCTATTTTCTGCTACTTCCACAGTACTCCTCAAGTTGTCTCCCAATGTTCTTGCCATTTATTGTTGCCTTTTGCTATTTTTTGCCATTTCTCTTTGGTCTTTGGAAATTTCTTGCCATTTTTTGCCCATTTTAGTCAACGTCACCTTTTAGTATCAGCTTTACTCTCTTAGAACCAGGGTAGAGTAGGGGGAGACAGAGCCTTTTCAATCAGGGCCCCTCGACTTTGGAACGACCTGCCCGAGGATATAAGGCGAGCAGACTCAGTATCATCTTTTAAATCTCTTCTTAAAACACACTTTTACCGTCTTGCTTTTATGTGATGTTGTCTTCTTCCTCTTCTTCCTATTCCTATCACTGTGTCTATCTCTTCACCTCTCTATTGTCGTCTTTTGTATTTTTTACCACCCTGTTACAGAGCTGACTCACTTATCTATTTATCTATTTACCTCCTTATTTATTCATTCACTTACGAGTTTATTTTAATTATTTATGTTTTTATTTATTTACTCAATTATTTCCAATGAGTTGAGCGCTCCAGTTTTCATTTCCACTCTAATTTTTAGGCTGTTTTATCCTTTTATTACCTTATTTATTCACTGATATATTTCATTCTTGTTTTTATCTTCTCTATTGTTCCTGTTTGCTCTTTTACTCCTTCTCACCTCCTCATGGTCTCATCATAGGGTCTTGCACTGTCTGAGTTCTCTCCTCTTTTAATTTTGATTGGTCCGTATGATTATTAATTTTTATTGTTGCTCGCTGTTTGATTCACTGCTTGTTTGTTTGTTGATTGTTTGTTGATTTGTTTGTTGATTTTGTCCCTGCTGTAAAGCACTTTGCGAACTGTTGTTTTTAAAGGTGCTCTATAAATAAAGTTATTATTATTATTATTATTAGAGTAGGTACTAAAAACTGGCGTCTGACGCGTTAATGGAAACGCAACACAAACCGAGTAGAGTTGAGTAGAGTAGGGCTGAGACGAGTCAGTGGAAAAGGGTCATAAGTTTCCTCTGTTGTTTGTTCTGTTTTGTACCCTGATGTTTCTTTAACTCTTTCTTACTGTCATTCAGGAGTTAAACCTGAGTTACTGTCAAACCTGAGGCGTTGACTTTACGCTTTCTTCGACCCTTTCTTTGTGCTTCAGTCTGCAGAAAGTGAATTTTCACCTCCTCTTCGTCTCTCTTACTGATGTAGACCTCAGTCCGTATGCGGGTTCAGAGGTCAAAGTAAAGGTCGTAATGCTCGTCCTTTGCCCCAATGTCTGCCTGAAACCTGCAAGTGTTCACAGTCAACGTCTGTTACTGGAGCTGTAATACCCCCCCAGCTTTACCACACACACACACACACACACACACACAGAGGCGGTGATGGAGCTGTATTATCCATCACATTCCTGACGGGCCTCTTCAACCCTGTCAGGCAGATTGAGATACGAGCGGTCTGCTGGAGGGGAAAAATGAAAAAAGGAAAACACAAACTGTGGCGAGACACTGAGACAGCCATTGTAAGCTCACACTGCACACATGAACACACACACACACACACACACACATGCAGCAGCAGCAGCTGTGTGTATCAGCAGGATTATAGACAGGGGGGGGCTCAGAGTTTGGCTCAGGCCCAGACTGTGAGGATCTTCTCCCCTGGAGCTGTGCAGGAGCTGGGGGACGAGAGGAGGTGAAGGTGGGGGGGGTGCAAACCTCCAATGCTTCGTTTCCACCATTGACTGTATATAGAATAAACAGCGTGGCTCCGCCTGTCACCGTTCTACGATTTTGAAGCCAAAAAAACCCGTTTCTCTAAAATAAAGATATTTATTTCTTCTTCTTCAGAAGGTTTAGTCTCCTTTTGGCTCTTTCCTGAAGTTTCTTATATCCTCGATAAAAACTACTCACGAACGGCAGCTGTCAACTATCGTAAAACCAAACTTATATCACGGTTTTTAACGTCCAATAACTAATGAGAAACTAACTTCTCAGAAAAAAAAAAACACCTGAACACCATGCAGCCAGATGACATCATCATACCACCTTAGAGTAAGGATGAGAGAAACGTTTCTACCAGGTATTTAAGTCCCGCCTCTGAAAACACTCGCTGGCAGATGGACTAGTGAAATATTCCCGTGGCGGATATATGAAACTGTCCGTCTGGAGCGTAAAGACAGTCAGTAGATTCAGCTGAAGAAGAACGAAACTGTAGGAAACTGTTGTTGTTGTTGTTTGGTTCTTCACGTCAGCGTTTCCAGGTTTCCCCGGCTGAGCGTTTACACGGAGAAAGTGAAAATGGCGTTTTCAAAAAGTTCCATTAAAGATTGCGTTTTCAAAAGTTTGCGGTTTTTGTTTCCGTGTAAACGTGATACTTTTGTTTAGCAACAATACTTTTGCGTTTCACCCTAAAACCTTTGTCGTGTTAACGTCCAACTCTGACCTCACTTTTAAGTTTCAAACATGTTTGCAGCCGGACTCTGATCCAATAAATACGAAGGATATAAAATGATATCCGTCTCATTAGAACATTATTTTTTTATTTTTTATTTTTCATAAACTTTATTTTTTGAACATTTTTAGTTTACAGAACACATAACAAAACAACAATCCCACCCACCCACTCCCAGATGGCCAACAAAAGAGAGAGAGAGAGACAAAAAACAAAACAAACAAACAAACAAACAAACAAAAAAAAAACACAGCTATTGAGATATATACAATAATAGTAATAATAATAATCATCATAATCATAATAATAATTAAGTACATATAGTAATAATAAATACATACTTATTTTCAGAATGATGTAATGTATGACGGAGAAAATATTCGCATTCCCACACATATACATTTGCAGGTACATGGATAAGCTCAGCCTCACACACATACATATATATATGTACGCACATACAAACATACCCCCAATAGAACATTATTTTTAACAAAATATAATAAAACCCAACATGTGTGGTGGTCGATAATCTAACACATTCTGAGCCCAAAAAAAACAACAAAAAAAATGTTGTTGTGTTTAGGACTCTGCACTTTTATTACATTTTTGACAAGTTATTACATCTCAGGTTTTATTACCTTTTGGGTCCTGCTGCCTTCGAGCCACTAACTTCTGTATCTTAACATTTTTAATTCCTAACCAAGTTTGTAACTGAATTTTAACATTTAAAGCATCGTTCTGCATTTTTGAACCTTTCTGTATTTGTCTGTGTCCTGTTTTTTAATATAGTTACACTCCACAGAAATCAGACTGTTTTGGAAATTATTAAGCGACCCACTTGCAATACCTTCACGTCCCAGCAGGGGGCCGCGTTTTCGGTTTCCGTGTAAACGTGAGGCTGAAACACAACAATACTTTTGCGTTTCCCCCTAAAACCTTTGTCGTGTTAACGTCCAACTCTGACGTCACTTGTAAGTCTCAAAAATGTTTGCAGCCCGACTCTGATCCAATAAATACGAAGGATATAAATGGTGTCCGTCTGATTAGAACATTATTTATAACAAAATATAATAAAACCCAACATGTAATTGGTGGTCGATAATGTAACAGATTCTGAGCACAAAAAACTTTTATTACATTTTTGACAAGTTATTACTTTTCAGCTTTCATTACATACTTTTGATTACATATTGGGTTGTTGTTGCTCACCGGCTACTCACACTTTCTTTTTATGCAAACATTTTTAATTCCTAACCGAGTTTGTAACTGAATTTTAACATTTAAAGCATCATTCTGCATTTTTGAACCTTTCTATATTTGTTTGTGTCCTGTTTTTTAATAAAGTTACACTCCACTAAAATCAGACTGTTTTGGAAATTATTTAGCGACCCACTTGCAATATCTTCACGTCCCAGCAGGGGGCAGCGTTTTCAGTTTCCGTGTAAACGTGAGGCTGAAACGCAACAATACTTTTGCGTTTCACCCTAAAACCGTTGTCGTGTTAACGTCCAACTCTGACCTCACTTGTAAGTCTCAAAAATGTTTGCAGCTCGACTCTGATCCAATAAATACGAAGCATATAAAATGATATCTGTCTGATAAGAACATTATTTATAACAAAGTATAATAAAACCCAACATATAGTACGTGGTCGATAATGTAACAGATTCTGAGCACAAAAAAAAACAAACAAAAAAATGTTGTTGTGTTTAGGACTCAGCACTTTTATTACATTTTTGACAAGTTACTACATTTCAGGTTTTATTTTTTTACATTTAGGTTACCTACGAGCCACTAATGCACCTTCTTTATGCGAACATTTTTAATTCCTAACCGAGTTTGTAACTGAGTTTTAACATTTAAAGCATCTTTCTGTATTTTTGTATCTTTCCTTATTTGTGTCTTGTATTTTTATAAAGTTACACTCCACAGAAATCAGACTGTTTTGGAAATTATTTGGCGACCCACTTGCAATACCTTCATGTCCCAGTAGGGGGCCGCGAACCACAGGTTGGAAATCACTGCATTTGAGTAAAAGCTTTTGATGTTTCCGTGTGATTTTCTGTCAAGTTTGAAAATGTTTCTGTACATTGTGAAAACTTTAATAAAGATCTTTTACTCCTAAACTATGAATCTGTGTCTGAGTGTGTCCACACACACACACACATGCAGAGGTCAGGATCTGGAGTAGGTGTGTGTGTTTATGTGAGTGTGTGTTGAGTGTGTGTGGAGGCTTGAGGAGCTGTCAGGGGACGGAGGAAATCCCTCTTTTGTTTCCAGAGCAGCCGAGTGCCGGCTTTGTGTGTTTAAGGAGGAAACTTAAAGACGCTGCGGTGGAAGGACGAATAAACGAGCGATCAAACTGACAGATGCCGGGAAGCAGACGGAGAGAAAGTGGAGGAAGGAAGCAGCTTTTTTAAGTCAAATAATCCAGCGCTCCACCAGTGGGATCATGTTTTTATCCTGGTTATTTGTTCATTTTTTCTTCACCACAGTTGAACCAAACCTCCTTTTTTGCCCGAACACGTTTTTCTGTTTGGTGGTGAAATTATCTCCAGGTTTTCTCCGACTGTTTACACAGAAAAATGCTGCAAACTAACAGATAAAATGTAAAAAAAGGTGAATTAGTGATTTAAACGTTTTTGTTTTCATTTTGCTTTTATTACAAAGTTTCTTCTTTTTTCTTTTGATTCAATGCAAAATTGCAGAATTTCTTTGTTTTAACTCTGTTTGCTTGGTTTCATTCTTTTACATTTATTAAAATAAACATTTTCACTCATGCATCCATTCATTCGGAAGTTAAACTTTAAAAAAAAAAATATATATACATATATATATCAAAGACACAATTCTGTGATAAAGAGTCAAAATTTTGAGCTAAAAGTCAACATCACGAGAAAAAAGAAGAATTTTGAGCTGCTAAAGTCGGAATTCTGCGATAAAAAGTCAAAATCTGGGATCAGAAAAGTCAATATTTTGAAATAATTAAGTAAAAATACTGGGATAAAAGGTTTAAATACAAAGTAAAAAGTCCAAATTTGAAAAAAAAGCAGTCAAAATTATGGGGAAAAAACAATAATTTGAGATAAAAAGTCAATATTTTAAAATAATTAAGTAAAAATACCAGGATTGAAGGTTTAAATATAAAGTAAAAAAGTCAAATTTGTACATGAAGAAGTCAAAATTATGGGGAAAAACCAGTAATTTGAGATAAAAAGTCAGTATTTTGAAATAGTTAAGTAAAAATACTGGCGTTAAAGGTTTAAATATAAAATAAAAAAGTCTGAATTTGAAGAAAAAGAAGTCAAAATTATGGGGAAAAACCAATGATTTGAGATAAAAAGTCCTTATTCTGAAAAAAAAAGTTGAAATTTGAGACAAAAAAGTCGAAATAATTGAGCTGGAAGGACAAAATTCTTTGACAAAGAGTCAAAATTTGAAGTTAAAGTCAATGTTATGAGAAAAAGCGAAAACTTTGAGTTGTTAAAGTCAAAATCCCCAAGATAAAAAGTCAAAATCTGAGATAAAAAAAGTGGATTTTTTTGAATATTTAAGTCAATATTGTGAGATAAAAAGCTGAAATTTTAAGAAAAAAGTCACATTTTGAGATAAAATGTCAAAATTACATTACATTTTAAGATATTAAGTCAATATTTTAAGATGTTAAGGCCCCAATTCTGACACACGTCTGCAACAATGAGTCAGAAAGAGTCAAAATCTTGAGATAAATCGCAAAATTCTGTGATTCAGAACAAAATTCTGAGATAAAAAGTCAAAATATTGAGACAAAAAAAAACAAAAATTGACCTTAAACGTCAAAGATAACGACATTAAAAGTCAAACCTTAAGAAAAAGAGTCAGAATTTGTAGCTGAAAAAAGGCAAAGATATGACATAAAAAGATCAGTATTTTGAGAAAAAAAGTCAAAATTTTGTGACAAAAGACAATATTTTGAGACATTAAAGTCAAAATTCTAAGATGCAAAATACACATTTCTGGAAAAAAAAAAGGCAAAACAATTTGTTGAGATAAAAAGACAAAATTCTCAAAATTTTGAGATTAAAAATCAATAATTTGAGATATAAAAGTCAAAATTCTGAGTTAAAAAAATTGAAGTTTTAAGGAAAAGTTTAAAATTATGAGCGTAAGGGTCTCAAAAATGTAAAAAGAGTCAAAATAGTAGCTATAATATCACAGTCATTGAATATTCTGAGAAAAAAGGCAAAATTTTTACAATTTTGACAAAATTTTGAGATTAAAAAAATGAAATTTTGAGAAATTGAAGACAAAATTCTGAGATTTTTGAGTCAAATTCTAAGGAAACAGTCCAAATTATCAGACAATAAGACAAAATTTTGAGCTGAAATGTCTGAGGTTTATGACATTTGATCTCAAATTTTGAGATTAAAAGTCAAAATGTGACAAAAAATTTAAATCTGTAGCTCAAAAGTCAAAGCTTTGACAAAAAAGGTCATAAAGTCAAATTTTTAGATAATCAAAATCATTAGAAAAGAATTCAAATATTGACTCATCTCGAAATTTCAACTTTATTTCTGAAAACAAACAAACAAACAAAAAATCCCATCAATACTAGGTCTTTAGTTTTTTTTTTACCTGGCAGAAATGAGCTTCCATACATTATTTATGTTTCCATTATATAAAATGTTTCCTTTAAACTGTAAAGTTTTAAATAAATGTTTGTGTTATGAAGCTACTTTGTCGTCTTTGAGGATCTTTGGGTGTTTCTGCAGGAAGACTCTGGGTGGGGGGTCTACTTCTTGGGTTTTTTAAGAACATGCTCACTCCACCTCAACAGAAGAATGTAAAAGTGATTTCTCCTCCCGAGGGTGAAACAATGAAAGAGTGAGAGACAAACAAAAGAAAGAAAAGACAGCGAGGGAGGGGGGCGAACGAGGCAATGAATCCTAATTAGCTCCAGGTTTTTCTCCACAGGACGCAGAACAATTAGAGCAGCGATGTGTGCTCTTTGTTCGCACGTCTGTTTCTTTACATTTAAGGTCAAATCCACAAAGTAAAGACGACTCAAACATCTCAGAGCAGATAAAAAAAGACGCAGAGTGAAGAGACGTGGGTTAAAGATCGAGGTCGTACAAAAACTAAAAACAAAAATTTCAAACCTTGTCGATATTGTCACAATAACTTACAGCCCGAAATATCTTGTTAGATTTTAGGTTTTCATACATATTTTCTTATTTTGTTTGGAGTCACTTTTACAAATCAGGATCGAAAAGTGTTTTTAAAGTCCCTGTGAGGAGTTTCTCATTATCTCGAAAAAGTCTCAAATCCAGATTTCTGCCTGATTATAATCCACAACTTGAAAAAGATTATCAGCTAAAATATGTTATTCTTCAATGTCTGAGCTTAGCAGGACAGAATTAATTTACAGTAAGTTGACGCTGGCAGATAATGTTGAACATGGAAACAGGAGCTGGACTGTCTGACAGAAAAGAGACAGAAGAGAAGAAGAAAGATAAACAGGAGAGAGATAGAGCACAGGCTAAAGGTTAAAAGAGACGCCCGAGATCTTATATGAGAATGAAACAATCTAACGGCCCTTTTCCACTGACTCGTCTCAGCCCTACTCTACTCTCCTCTACTCAGTTTGTGTTGTTTCCATTAGCGCGGTACTACGCGGCAGACGCCAGTTTTTAGTACCTACTCTACCCTGGTTCTAAGAGAGTAAAGCTGATACTAAAAGGTGACGTGGACGGACTGCCGGTCACTCATTGGTCAGAGAATGTCGTCTCTGCAGCTTCTGACTCTGAACAAATCACTTACAAGAGGCAAAGGAATAAGTCAGCGACGGGTTTTTAATGACATTTAAACCTGACGGCACAGAACCAGACTGAATGAAGACAAAATACAGCCCTAAAATGCTCCTTCATGATTCCTAAAGAAGTTAAAAGTCCTTTTTAAAGCAAAAAGAAGTTAACAGCAAAGATAGTTGGCTTTAAAGAGTCTTTTAAATGAAATCAAAGTTGGTCGGTGCAGGAGCGATCTGTCTGCCACGAGAGTCTTT
>RPOG01002707.1:24830-73472 GCA_008086565.1 Thalassoma bifasciatum
CCTAAAATGCTCCTTCATGATTCCTAAAGAAGTTAAAAGTCCTTTTTAAACCAAAAAGAAGTTAACAGCAAAGATAGTTGGCTTTAAAGAGTCTTTTAAATTAAATCAAAGTTGGTCGGTGCAGGAGCGATCTGTCTGCCACGAGAGTCTTTAAGCACCAATCAGTCCATTAATCCACAGGGAACCAAAAAGGAAAACCAGTTCAAAGAAGAATGATTGATCAACAACAAATCTCTGCTATACCAGGCCCAAAAATCAAAAATTAAAGTGATCTCACTGGATCCAGGGAAGAGTTGATGTCAGGAAGCAGCTCCTTCGTTTTCCTCCGCGTGCAGCAGCACCAGGCTGTTGTTTACCTCCGTTGTCATGACGACCCACATTGAGCCGCTGTATTACTTTAATGAAATCTTTTTAAAGCTTTTTTTTTTCCTTTAAAGACCACGGTGGCACATATGTTCGTACAAAATGATGTTTGTGTGGCGTTATAGATGAACATGCACGCACTTCTGCGCAGCACTTTAGCGCAGCTGTGTTATAAGATCCACGCCCACCGTGAGTCTGAAGTCGGGCTAGAGGAAAAGAACCAAACCCAGTAGAGACGAGTAGAGCAGAGCTGGAATTGTAGAGTGGAAAAGGGCCATTAGTGACGTCGCAGCTGTGTGTGTCCACACTTGTGCTGAAGTCTGGTTCATATCGTAGTAGTGTGACCACCAGCCGTACGGTCCTGGGGGAGAGCGACGTTGTGGGGGGTGAATCGTACTTGAGTCCAGCACGGTTTGGTTGGCCAGTGTGACCACGCCCTGATACTGTCTAAACGCTAAAACATGAGCTAAAGGCTGGAACAAGAGCGGAGCCGGACCAGAGAATCCGGACCTGCTCTTCAAGACTCCAGCAGTTTTGATTCAAACTTGAAAATCTCACTTTGAGTGTTTTTAATTGGGTTCCTGTGCACTCAGCCTCATGTGGACACTCGAGGTACTGCAGTTTGTCGCGCCCCTGTGTGGTCTTTATTCAAAGGTCGCTGCACTGACCACACCTGAAACTCACCTGAACCAAATCTGGAAACTGTCGTGAGTTTAGTGCACGTGAGAAAGTTACAACCTGAGGCCTCTCACCTGCTTCCACAACACACCAACCAGTTTAACCAGTAAGTCACTGTGAGGGGGCGGAGCTTCACTGCGCTTCAGCTGAAACAAGCTGCAGAAACTAGATCCCCTCACCTCCTCCTCCTCCTCCTCCACCTCCTCCTCCTCCTCCTCCTCCTCCTCCTCCTCCTCACAGAAACGAGACAGAGGAGAAACTTCTGCTGACACAGAAAGAACGAAAAGATTCAGCTCCAGGCTGAGTTCAGGTGTGTGTGTGTTTACAGACCTCATTACAGCTCAGGAACAGAGGAAATACGACACAGTTAAAGCCAAACACACACATGCAGGGGTGAAAGTAACCAGTCACACTCTGGGTCAGACAATAGATTTGTTTGTAATATGCAGTCATGAAAACTACTTTGACTATTTAAAAATTCCTTGAACTTCTCCCTAATGAACCCCCCTCTGAACTGCTGCTGCTGTGTTTGAGTCCTTGGACTTTTCTCCTCATGATTTACACTTTTTTATCTCACAATTCTGAGATTTTATCTAGAAAATTTGACTTTTTAACTCATAATTTTGACTTTCTACCTCAAGTTTTGATATCTAATTTCAAATTTTTTACCTTTGACCTGACAATCTGGATTTTTTTTCCCCCACACGAATACAAATTTTTATCTCAAGAATCTGATTCTCTATCCAGAAAATTTGACTTTTTAACTAATAATTTTGACTTTTTACCTCAAGATTTGATATTTTATCTCAAATTTTTGACCTTGTATCTGAAAATCTGGATTTTTCCCCACATGAATAAAAATTTTTATCTCAAGAATCTGATATTTTATTTTGAAATTTCAGCTTTTTATTTCAAATTCTGCCTTTATCTAAATAAATTGTCCTATCTCAAATTTGTAACTTTTTCAATTGAAATTTTGACTTTTTTAATTGAAATTTTGACTTTTTTCCCTCATGATTTCAACTTTTTTATCTTAAAATTCTGATATTTTATCTAGAAAATTTGACTTTTTACCTCAAATTTTGATATCTAATCTCAAATTTTTGACTTTTTATTCAGAAAATCTATTTTTTTTCTTCATAATTTCCAATTTTCATCTCACAATTCTGATATTTATCTCGAAATTTCAGCTTTTTATTTCAATTTCTAACTTTATCTAAAAAAAGGTCCTATCTCAAAATTTTACGTTTTCAATTGAAATTTTGACTTTTTTCCCCAATGATTTCAACTTTTTTTATCTTAAAATTCTGATATTTTATCCGGAAAACTTGACTTTTTACCTCAAATTTTGATATGTAATCTCAAATTTTTGACTTTTTATTCAGAAAATCTAGGTTTTGTTCCTCATAAATTCAAATTTTCATCTCACAATTCTGATATTTTATCTAAAAATGTCAGCTTTTAATTTCAAATTCTGACTTTATCTAAAAAAATTGTCCTATCTCAAATTTTTAACTTTTTCAATTGGAATTTTGACTTTTTTTCTCTAATGATATCATCTTTTTATCTCAAGAATCTGATATTTCATCTAGAAAATTTGACTTTTTAGCTTATAATTTCGACTTTTTACCTCAAATTTTGAGTTTTTATTCAGAAAATCTAGTTTTTTTTCCTCATAAATTCAATTTTTCATCTCACAATTCTGATATTTATCTTGAAATTTCAGCTTTTTATTTCAATTTCTGACTTTATCTAAAAAAATTGTCCTATCTCAAATTTGTAACTTTTTCAATTGAAATTTTGACTTTTTTCCCCAATGATTTCAACTTTTTAATCTTAAATTTCGGATATTTTATCTAGAAATTTTGACTTTTTGACTATTAATTTTGACTTTTTACCACAAGTCTTGATATCTAATCTCTAATTTTTGACTTTTTATTCAGAAATCTAGGTTTTTTTCCTCATAAATTCAATTTTTCATCTCACAATTCTGATATTTTATCTCAAAGTTTCAGCTTTTTATTTCAATTTCTGACTTTATCTAAAAAAATTTGTCCTATCTCAAATTTTTAACTTGACTTTTTCCCCAATGATTTCATCTTTTTATCTCAAGAATCTGATATTTTATCTTAAATTTTGACCTTTTAAGTAACAAGTTTGACTTTTGTCTCAAAATTTAGACCTAATAGGGACAAAAAAAAAAAAAAAGTAAAATGAAATAAAGCCATTTTTTTAAAACAGGTGGAAATGGGCTTCTATAGATGAAGGTTTGGTACCAGCAAGAATTGAAGACAACTTTCACCCCTGCACACACACACACACACACACACACACACACACACACACACACACACACCTCGTGCCCATAACAAACAAACAGAAGAGTGTGTTGATTTCTGTTCACACATCATCGACTTAAAGTTCTCTCTGGTGAGGGAGAGGTGTGACAGAGACTGTTCCTGGTACCTGTGACAGCAAGAGCTGATAAGACGGGGGAGCAGTGAGAGTGTGTGTGTGTGTGTATAAGTGTGTGTGTGTGTGTGTGAGTGTGTGTTGGGGGTGGGACGGCTGGGGGACAGTGGGGGCAGCAGCTTAGCCTCAGGGGGTAATTTGCTCTGGAGCTTCAGTCCATCAATCACCCATTCATTTACTAACAGGATCGTCTGCCAGGCCACACACACACACACACACACACACACACACACACACACACTGATGAGGGGAGTGTGTGTGTGTGTGTGTTAGAGGGAAACACTGTAAATAAATCAATGTCAGCTCGTGGGAGATCAGATTATCACATGAGCAGAGCAGGAAGTTCAGAGACGGAGAACGAAAGCATTTAAACGACTGTTTGTTCTCCATGTGGAACATTTCTTCCAGCATGTTCCGCTTTAAAAATACAGACCAGGAACTTTCACCTGGATCCGTGTGCATGTCAACCATCTCACCGAGGGTCTAAATTTATTTCTGGGGGATAAATTTACCCCTGAGGACGGTCGTACCTGGGGGAGGAGTTTCCAGAGGTTCAGGGACTTTGGGGGAGATTGTTGTGCTGCTGCCCTCTACTGGTCCAGAGCTAGAAGAACCAGATTTCAGTCATTTCAGTGCTTTTATGACAGAAAACACTTTCTACCAGGGGTGAAAGTCGTCTTAAATTCTTACCAAACCTTCATCTATAGAAGCCCATTTCCACCAGTTTAAAAAAAAAAAAAAAAAAAAAAAATTGGCTTTATTTATTTATATATTTTTTTTTTGTCCCTATTAGGTCTAAATTTTGAGACAAAAGTCAAACTTATTACTTAAAAGGTCAAAATTTGAGATAAAATATCTGATTCTTGAGATAAAAATATAAAATCATAGTAGAAAAAAGTCAAAATTTCAATAGAGAAAGTTGAAAATTTGTGATATGAACTTTTTAAAATCTTTTTTTAATAAAGTCAGAAATTGAAATAAAAAGCTGAAATTTTGGGATAAAATATCCGAATTGTGAGATGAAATTTGAATTTATGAGGAAAAAAACTAGATTTTCAGATAAAAGGTCAAAATTATTAGTTAAAAAGTCAAATTTTCTAGATAAAATATCAGAAATTTAAGATAAAAATATAAAATCATAGGGGAAAAAAGTCAAAATTTCAATAGAGAAAGTTGAAAATTTGTGATATGAACTTTTTAAATTTTTTTTTTAGATAAAGTCAGAATTTGAAAAAAAAAGCTGAAATTTTGAGATAAAATATCAGAATTGTGAGATGAAAATTTGAATTTATGAAGAAAAAACAAGAGTTTCAGATAAAAGGTCAAAAATTTGAGATTAGATATCAAAATTTGAGGTAAAAAGTCAAAAATTATGAGTTATAAAGTCAAATTTCTAGATAAAATCTCAGAATTTTAAGATAAACAGAGGAAATCATTGGGGAAACAAGTCAAAATTTCAATTGAGAAAGTTGAAAATTTGTGATAGGGCCTTTTTTTTTTTTTTTTTAATAAAGTCAGAAATTGAAATAAAAAGCTGAAATTTTGAGATAAAATATCAGAATTGTGAGATGAAAATTTGAATATATGAGGAAAAAAACCTAGATTTTCTGAATAAAAAGTCAAAAACATGAGATTACATATCAAAACTTGAGGTAAAAAGTCAAAACTATTAGTTAAAAAGTCAAATTTTCTAGATAAAATACCAGAATTTTAAGATAAAAAAGTTGAAATCATTGGGGAAAAAAGTCAAAATTTCAATTGAAAAAGTAAAAAATTTGAGATAGGGCAATTTTTTTTAGATAAAGTCAGAATTTGAAAAAAAAAGCTGAAATTTTGAGATAAAATATCAGAATTGTGAGATAAAAATTTTTATTCATGTGGGGGGAAAAAATCCAGATTTTCAGATCAAAGGTAAAAAATTTGAGATTAGATATCAAAATTTGAGGTAAAAAGTCAAAATTATTAGTTAAAAAGTCAAATTTTCCAGACAAAATATCAGAATTGTGAGATGAAAATTTGAATTTATGAGAAACAAAACCTAGATTTTCTGAATAAAAAGTCAAAAATATGTGATTACATATCAAAACTTGAGGTAAAAAGTCAAAAATTATTAGTTATAAAGTCAAATTTTCTGGATAAAATATCAGAATTGTAAGATAGAAAAGTGTAAATCATTAAGGAAACAAGTCAAAATTTCAATTGAGAAAGTTGAAAATTTGTGATAGGACCTTTTTTTTTTTTTTTTTTAATAAAGTCAGAAACTGAAAGCAGTCTCTCTCCCATCTTCATGCTACTGAGTACCACCACTGAATTTTTCACTGGGACCAGAACCAGACAGGACCAGTACTTTCACCCCTGATTAGGGGAGATTGTTGTGCTGCTGCCCTCTACTGGTCCAGTGCTAGAAGAACCATATTTTCAGTTCCTCTCTTTGAATTTCAGTCATGTGAGCACTTTGAGGACAAAAACACTTTCTACCTCAGTCATGAATCCTTATTTGTGAAGGACTGAGCCTTTTTGAAACAGCTGATATAACAGATCCTGGGTCAGTCAGGAGCAGGAAAAAATCACAGCTTTAACGATCACATGATCACCATGTTTGAAATTGTGATTTCAATCAGAAAATGATAAATCGTTCAGCCCTATTCAGAAGTCAATATTTGGAAGCATAACCCTGATTTGCAGTAACATCTCTCGTGCGTCTCGGCTTGTTGTTCAGAGGAGAGTGATGTATTTTTTTCCAGGGCTGTGTAAATGGCCTCATATGCCTCATTACCACTTTTGAGGTATATGGTACAGAAATGTTTGGAAAAATGTTGTACAGGAAGATGTCATAGACGAAAAAGTCATAGATAAGTACAGTATATTTCCATAACATCCATTTCCTCCTCAGACTGATCTGCAAACATGACTCTTTCCAGGCTCCAACTTCCTGCCGCTCCCAGAGCTTCGGATAATCAGATCTCTGAGAAGTATTTCCCAGAAATGACTTCATCGGGAAGTGAAAGTGAAAGTAAAAAGGTGTTTCACTTAAATCACATGGCCTGTTTGTGCCCCCCCTGCAGATATAAACCCCTCTCTCTGCTCCCTCCCTCAGAAGAAGCTGCCTGAAGCTGAAGCATCACGGTAAGAACACTTCACTGATGAAACTATTGAGATGTTTTTGTTTTTGGCAGGTGCATTTCTGACTCTCTGAACAGAGTAAAGAAAGCAGCAGTCATGATCATGATGGTGTTGTTAGTCTGAGTGTTGAGTATTTGACAGATTGTGTTGACTCATGATCGTGCAGACTAATTGCTGCAGTTCTCCTCCTCGTTGTCTGTATCTCTAATCTTTACAGCTGTGATATCAGCAGCATCCCCTCCATAAAGTCAGACACACACTGTTATATTTGCACTTATTGATCCTGTCCTGTCGTCATGTTCCTTTGTGTCCTGTTCGTACCTGATCTAATGACCTCACAGTGACACGCCAACAGTCAAAAGGTCAATCTGTGGGTTGGAACATTTTGTTTGGAACAAATGTTCAAAAGTTTGAAATGTTCTTTGTTTCATATAAGCTGTTTGAGTTATGTGACAGGGTCATAGTGAGGGTGAAAGTGAAAGGTGGTGAACACAGTAGAAAAAAAACAGAGATCTGTACAAATGTGACAGGAAACCGCACAGTTCCTTCATCGCTGAGAACGTGTCCTAAGACATGTTCAGGGTCTGTGTGTGTGTATATATATATATATATATATATATATATATATATATTAGGGCTGTCAAACGATTAAAAATTTTAATCGAGTTAATTACAGCTAAACAATTAATTAATCGTAATTAATCACAGTCCAAATTATCCCCAAAATAAGACATATTTTTCTGTAAATTATTGTTAGAATGGAAAGAAATGACACAAGGCGGATATATACTGTACAGCAACATACTGTATTTGTTCATTACAACCATAAATTCACACTGGATGGCATTGATATTGATCAAGAACATTATTTATTTTAGGCAGTATTCTTTTTTCTCTTCAAAATCAACAAGATGTTTTCTTTCTTTCTGTCTGTCAGTAACAGTAGAGTATTTTCCCCCTCTTCAAACTAGCACAACAGGGTCACTTATTTATTATCACGCTTATTTATTGTTCCATTTGTATTCTTCTTAAACTGAAATTCCCCATCCAGAGGGCCAACCTGCTCTTCCTCCATGTTTACATTCACCGCACGCATGCATCCGCTCTGCTTACTGCACGTCACTGCTAAGTGGTATTATGGGATATGGAGGCGGGTCATTCTGCGCATGCGTCAAATGCGTTAAAATTTTTAACTGCACTAATTCTAAATATTAATTATCGCCCGCTAACGCGATAATTTTGATAGCAGTAATATATATATATATAAAGTTTACACCCCCTTCAGCAGAATTTTCTGATTTTTCTGGCCTTAACAAACTGAAATAGTTTGAAACAATCTATCAGTGTTGATTACATTTCAAAAATATAGTCGTATAACTTTGGGTTAAAAAGTTGAAATTCTGAGTTAGGTTGAAATTTTGAGATGACAAGATGTAAATTTTGAGTTAATAAAGTAGAAATTATGGGTTTAAAAGTCAAAAATTTCCAGTTAATAACCTCAAAATTTTGATTTTATCATCTTAAAATTTCAACTTTAATCTCTCAATTTTAACTTTCTATCTTGGGATTTTGACTATAAACCCAAAATTTGGATTTTTACCTCAAGATTTTGTCTTTTTATTTCAAAATTTGACTTTTCATCTCAAACACTTTGATTTCATAAACACAAAATCTCAAAATTTTGACTTCATAGACTCAAAAATTTTACTTTTAACCTAAAAATTCTTACTTTGTATTGGCAGAAAACAAAATAAAGAAATCTGAACAAAGTAAGTTTTACCTTTTTTTCTTTAACTGGTGGAATGGGGCTTTCAAATTATCAGGCCAACAAATTAAAAATTAAACAACAAATTACGGCAAAAGTCAAAAGTGCAATTATTAACATCGTAGGAACAAGGGTTCAGCGTGTAAACAGCTGTTTTCGCCCGACTGTACAAACAGGAAAACAAACAAACAAAGCGTCCGATCATTTCAAAATAAAACACCGTGTTCCTGCTCCCAACTTGAGCAGACACTTGAGAATAACTAATGTAGAGAGCAGGAACGTGGTTTTTTATTTTGAAATGATCGGACGCTTTGTTTGTTTTGAAGCTTTTTCCTGTTTGGTGCGTTGTTTTGGTGCGTTTCTGCGGTGCAGTCGGGGAAAAAAAACGACTCGCAGTGAAACGGTTGCAGGCTGCTTTTAGTGTTTCCTGGAGCAGGGATGAACTCCTGAGCGCCGTCGTCTCCTCCTGCTGACATGATTCAATTTTTAATCTCAATAAAGTTTAAACGGGAAGTGGAGGCTAGTTGAGGAGATTCTCATCACGTTGGAAAACCACGGTGTTTGACATGACGGCGGTTTTTGACACCGTCAGCGTTTTTAAGCGCGGTTAACCGTAACACCAGTAACCATTACAACCCTAATATATATATATTTCCATACATTTTATGTTGTACAACCATTTTTATTTTTCTACTGTGCTCTAAATGATTACCATTGTTCTGTGTTGGTGAACTTGCATTAGCAGTTTGCTTTAAATTTCACATGCATGAACCATTGACTGTATATAGAATAAACAGCGTGGCTCCACCTGTCACCGTTCTACATTTTTGAAGCCAAAAAACCCAGTTTCTCTAGCCGCCATTGTGCAGCCAGAGTCTGAGCAGTAGAGAATTTCAGGTGGAGCAGAGTAAAAAAGAGAAATAAAAATATTTATTTCTTCTTCTTCAGAAGGTTTAGTCTCCTTTTGGCTCTTTCCTGAAGTTTCTTATATCCCCGATAAAAACTACTCACGAACGGCAGCTGTCAACTATCGTAAAACGAAACTTATATCGCGGTCTTTAACTAATGAGAAACTAACTTCTCAGGAAAAAAAACACCTGAACACCATGCAGCCAGATGACATCATCATACCACCTTCGAGTAAGGATGAGAGAAACGTTTCTACGAGGTATCGTAATTTTTTAAAGTTTTCCCGGCTCATATCTGGAATACATGGGGAGGCGGGACTTATGACCTATACTGCAGCCAGACACCAGGGGGCGGGGCTTATGACCTATACTGCAGCCAGACACCAGGGGGCGGGGCTTCAGTTTGAGCCGAGCGTCGTTACGTCCACTCATTATACCGTCTATGGTCATGATCAATGTCCATCTTTTAATGCAACTACGCATTAAATTATCTGCTACTTCAATGGCACCACCCTCTATAAATGCGTCATAGCGTCTTTCATATACATTGTACAATCTTTTCAAAATGAAACCCATGACAACAGCCCCACTCTGGACTCATTAACACATTTATTTCAGTGGTAGAAACAGCGCCACTTACTGGACATTGGAATCATCTTTCAAACATGCAAAATGCAGGACATGGAGTTCACTGACTTTAGTTTTTTTCTTTGTCTTTCAGATTACTGTGAAGTTCCTTGATCCTACAGCTGCTGTGAAGACAAACCATGGCCATGTGAGTAACATATCGTGACAGGTTCCTTGTGCTTTCCACCTCCTTTATGAAATTTCACCACATATATAATAAAATATTGGTAATTCCTGGTTGCAAAGACTGAATAGTAAGGGGCCCTTCATGGAACCTTGAGGAACATCTATTGTTTATACTGTGAGATAAAGCTCCACAAACTGTAATTTACTGCAGACAAGGACGAGTGTCTGAAGCCACACTGCATTGGATGTAGGGATAGGCATCCAGAACCAGTTCCTTTGAAGAATCAATTAGAAATGGTTCAATCCATTGACATTATTTGGCTTTTTGCTCAATGAATGAATGACTACAACTTTCCCAGCAACCTCTGATAAAACATTCTCCCTGTTCATGGGTCAGTAATTGCTGGCTCCATGATGGACAGTGGTTTCTTTTCAGACACTAGAAGTGATAAACAATTCTTGATTGAATGTCTTTATGTTTGTACAGGAATAAATTCAACAACATCCACTCCCAGTTGATCCGTCCAGGATCTCCCTCGGTCTATAAGCTGATACCAACCGTCAACTGTGCTGGAACAGTCACAACAAAGACGATTGGTACAAAAAACACAGCCAAGTTAAATAAAACCATCCTGCTGGTGGGGGAAACAGGAACAGGTAAATCCACGCTGATCAACGCCCTGGTTAACTACGCTGTGGGTGTAGAGTGGGAGGACAACATGTGGTTTGAGATTGTTGAAGAGAAGAAGAAAAGTCAGAGTGAAAGTCAGACATCAGACGTGATCGTGTACAAAATCTATGGCTTTGAGGGTGAAACTCTGCCCTACTCTTTGACCATCATCGATACTCCTGGATACGGAGACGTCGGAGGGATCAAGAAGGATAAAGCCATCAGTGAGAGGTTGTTGGAGTTGTTTCGCTCAGAGGGCGGAGTCTACGAGATCAACGCAGTGGGTCTGGTGCTGAAATCCACCGTGAATCGACTCGATGACCGTCAGAGCTACATTTACAACTCTGTGTTGTCTCTGTTCGGAAAAGACATGGAGGACAGCATCGTCGCCCTCGTTACTCACTCACCTGGAAGAAAACCTGCAAACGTCCTGGAAGCACTTGAGGCTGCAAATATTAAGTGTGCCAAAGATGCAAAGAGTCAGTCTGTTTACTTCCTGTTTGACAACTGCCAGACAGACGACAGAGAAGACGACCCAGACGGCCTTGAACATGCAAACACAATCACGATGAAAGGAATGAAGCAGTTTGCAGACTTCCTGAGTAAGTCAAAGCCTAAACCACTGCAGGTGACTGTGGACGTCTTGAATGAAAGAGAGAACCTAAGAGCTTGCATCAAAAACCTGCGAAATGGAGTCAAGTTTATCGAGAGCCAACAGAGAGAGATCGAGGAGAAAAAGGCCGCTCTGGAGAAACACAAAGAAGAGATAGAGAATAACAAGGACTTCAAGATAAAAACTACTGAGGTCTACAAAGATAAGGAACATTATGAAGGTGGGAGAAGGTGGTACACACTGTGGTTGGCCAAATCAGGAACTTTGGCCTGTACCAAATGTGAGGAGAACTGCCATGACCCTTGTTCTCTCGCCTGGGGCAAAATATTATGTAAGATGATTTCATTCAAAGATAAATGCACTGTATGCACCGGGAAGTGTCACGAATCCCACCATGTGAAAGAGTCATGGAGGTACGTGTCGAAGACAAGAACCGTTTATCAGACCTGCGCCGAAATGGAAAGCAAGTATAATGAGGGTAAAAAGGGCCAAGCCACGGCAGAAAGCCTCCTGAAAACTTTACTGAGAGCCATGGGAGAACTTGAGAGGGAAAAAGATAAACGGTTGGATGAGTCCTTCCGGCATCTTGTCAAACTGGAGCAGATTGCCCTGAATGCTGATGCACTGTCTGTTCATGAGCACTTGGACTTCCTGATTCAGAGGATGGAGGAGAGAAGAGATCGAGACAAGATCAAGATGCTGAAAGCAATGAAAGCCAGAGCGGATACCAAAATCCAGGCAGGGATGAGGTACCAAGGAGCAGGTGGGACAAGCGTGGAGATGGAGGAAGATTAGATGCTGTAATGACGACATTCAGATCTTTACCCCGACCACAGCAGTCTAAACCAACCCCCTCACCAAAACAAAAAGTACCCTCCTACCAAGCTGTAACAAATCAGACGTGAAGAGCATCGGCATCACCTCCCTAACTCCTGCCTCTAATGGAACTGTTAAAAACCACTAATGAATTACCATTCTTTGTGAGTCACCCTCCAAGATCCATGACCACCTGGTCCACCTAGTATTTCCATCAGTGCCCAGTTCTACAACTTCCCATCCCTAAGGGCCCTAAAAACCAGGCCTGTCCTCCCTTTCTCGACTTGTTCCATCCCAAACTCAAGGAACAACACACAAGACCAAACACCAGACCTGGGGCCATCCTCAACCAGAGACTCTGTCCCTAAAGACATCTCAGACTGTTGCAACCACCCTCTTTTCCAGAACCCACATCAGTCCCAGTTCCACAACTTCCCACCCCTAAGGCCTTTTCTCACCTTACTGACCAGTCCCACCCTCACCCCACCCTCATGTACAGTACCAACACATAAGGACCAAACACCAGACCTGGGGCCATCCTCAACCAAAGACATCTGAAATGCCTGGAGGAACATTCTCATTGGGTCCTTATCTAAAGTCATTATCATTTTCTATCTTGTCTTTTGTATGTTCCAGCTGCAACTCTGATTTCCCTTGTAGGGACAATGAAGTGATTCTGATTTTAATATTGATTCTGAAGTCCCCAAAAAGATCTGAATTTCCATCAGTGCCCAGTTCCACAACTTCCAAACCCTAAGGGCCCTCAAAACCAGGCCTGTTCTCCCCTTCTTGACTTGCTCCATCCCCAACTCAAGGAACAACACACAAGACCAAACACCAGACCTGGGGCCATCCTCAACCAAAGACATCTGAAATGCCTGGAGGAACATTCTCATTGGGTCCTTATCTAAAGTCATCATCATTTTCTATCTTGTCCTTTGTAAGTTCCAGCTGCAACTCTAATTTCCCTTGTAGGGACAATGAAGTGATTCTGATTTTAATATTGATTCTGAAGTCCCCAAAAAGATCTGAATTTCCATCAGTGCCCAGTTGCACAACTTCCCATCCCTAAGGGCCCTCAAAACCAGGCCTGTTCTCCGCTTATCGACTTGTTCCATCCCCAACTCAAGGAACAACACACAAGACCAAACACCAGACCTGGGGCCATCCTCAACCAAAGACTCTGTCCCTAAAGACATCTCAGACTGTTGCAAGAACATTCTCAGTGGGTTCATATCGAAAGGACCCCCCAAAAAAGGGTTCACTGAGTACCTATGACCACCCTGTTCTTCCAGAGCCTACATCAGTCCCAGTTCCACAACTTCCCATCCCTAAGGGCCCTCAAAACCAGGCCTGTTCTCCACTTATCGACTTGTTCCATCCCCAACTCAAGGAACAACACACAAGACCAAACACCAGACCTGGGGCCTTCCTCAACCAAAGACTCTGTCCCTAAAGACATCTCAGACTGTTACAACCACCCTCTTTTCCAGAACCTACATCAGTCCCAGTTCCACAACTTCCCATCCCTAAGGCCTTTTCTCACCTTACCGACCTGTCCCACCCTCACCCCCGCCCCACACTCATGTACAGTACCAACACACAAGGACCAAACATCAGACCCAGGGCCATCCTCAACCAAAGACACATCCCCAAAGACACCTGAAATGCCTAAAGAACATTCTCAGCGGTCTCTAAAGTCCCCAAAAAGATCAGAACAACCAGAACTCTGCTGCTTCCATGGTCCATCCTGTTGAGTTGCAATGTTAAGTTTGGTGGATGTGTTGAGGTGTTAGCATTCTTGACTTGGTGGCTGTATGCAGATATAAATACGTAATTTTACGCAACGTACAACAAACACGATTATACAGGGGAAAAAAAGAAAAACTGCTCATTTCAATTGTGGGACTCTTGTTTTATTCCATTATTACTTTGGTGGTAATCTTGTGGTGTAGGTATTCCTCTTTGGGTGGTTGTTTTTCCAATACATTTGCATTCTTGTTTGGGTTTGGTAGTTAACTTGTATTCTTTAGTATTTTCAGCAATATTTTTGTGTTTTGCTTTTTGTTGATTGTTTTGGACTTGCTGAAACGTAATATGGTCAAACCACATACATTCTGCAGCATTCAGTCATACTTTGACCGTCTGTTGTAAGATATAAAAGCTTCTTACACTGAATTTTTTTTGTTCTGCTTTTTGATTATGATGTCTTATATTGTAAAAAAATCTTCCAGATGTGTGTTTTTCTCATTAATGGGTCCAGTATAGTTAAAGGTTTAAATCTCTGAGAGTGGGAGTTTGCAGCCTCCTTTGAAAAACTAGTTCTGGACTAATAACATGTNCAGACGCCAGTTTTTAGTACCTACTCTACCCTGGTTCTAAGAGAGTAAAGCTGATACTAAAAGGTGACGTGGACGGACTGCCGGTCACTCATTGGTCAGAGAATGTCGTCTCTGCAGCTTCTGACTCTGAACAAATCACTTACAAGAGGCAAAGGAATAAGTCAGCGACGGGTTTTTAATGACATTTAAACCTGACGGCACAGAACCAGACTGAATGAAGACAAAATACAGCCCTAAAATGCTCCTTCATGATTCCTAAAGAAGTTAAAAGTCCTTTTTAAACCAAAAAGAAGTTAACAGCAAAGATAGTTGGCTTTAAAGAGTCTTTTAAATTAAATCAAAGTTGGTCGGTGCAGGAGCGATCTGTCTGCCACGAGAGTCTTTAAGCACCAATCAGTCCATTAATCCACAGGGAACCAAAAAGGAAAACCAGTTCAAAGAAGAATGATTGATCAACAACAAATCTCTGCTATACCAGGCCCAAAAATCAAAAATTAAAGTGATCTCACTTGATCCAGGGAAGAGTTGATGTCAGGAAGCAGCTCCTTCGTTTTCCTCCGCGTGCAGCAGCACCAGGCTGTTGTTTACCTCCGTTGTCATGACGACCCACATTGAGCCGCTGTATTACTTTAATGAAATCTTTTTAAAGCTTTTTTTTTTTCCTTTAAAGACCACGGTGGCACATATGTTAGTACAAAATGATGTTTGTGTGGCGTTATAGATGAACATGCACGCACTTCTGCGCAGCACTTTAGCGCAGCTGTGTTATAAGATCCACGCCCACCGTGAGTCTGTAGTCGGGCTAGAGGAAAAGAACCAAACCCAGTAGAGACGAGTAGAGTAGAGCTGGAATTGTATAGTGGAAAAGCGCCATAAGTTCCTTGAAAAATATTTCCTTCAAAAAACCTGCAAATCAAGACTACCTCATGCTCAGATCCAGATCCCTGCTTGTTTACTATCATTTGCACACAATCTGATTTTCTCTGCTTTATTTCTCATTATGCAGCAAAGAGCTTAAATGGTATTTGAAGACTTATTTATTGTTTGTTTCATTAAACACTTACAACCACACACATAAGCCTAAAAGCAAATGTGGGGGCTGCAGACCACACCCTGAAATCAGGTGAATAAATCTTATTTTTCTCATCCAGACACGTTATTGTCCTTCCAATGAAAGGATAAGTGTAAGCGAGAGGTGAGTATCTTCCGTAAGAATGTGGTTCTTCTCCCCCGACTGGTTTGACACATCAGAGTGCAGCTCTGGGAATCTCAAGAAATCAGGCGCAGTCACTCTGCTGTGTAATCGTGGAGGTCGAACAACAAAACCTGGATTTAAAACTCCTCTTTTTTTATCCTGGGAAGCTGACAGTAATATCTATATCCCCTGAGACTCGTTGGGATCTCAGTGAGTGTTGGATTAAGGGCCTTGGATGAAGAAATCTGGATTAAAATGGCTGTGAATTTGAGTAAGAATGGCTCAGCACTCATGGCCGCGTATAAGGACGTGGTGGACGGCAGATCGGACACAAACTGGTGAGGAGTTTCTCCTGAAAAGCTGAAAAACTTTGACTTTCTCATTGACACTCCTAACTGCTTTATTTTCACACCTTTGTTGTGTTTTCAGGGCTCTGTTCACTTACGAAGGGAACAGCAATGACATCCGTCTGGCAGAAAAAGGAGGTGAGATTTACGGAGCAGCATTTCCCCTTACGAGAAGAAACCACAAAGTTTTACAGTTAGGTTTTGGTGTAGTCTAATTTTCACAGTAAATAAAACAGCATCATTCTCAGTGTTATATCAGTTGCACATACTGTTAGAAGATATTCATATCTTTTAAGTTTCATTGTAAAAGTGGAACAGATATCTGTGAATTATTAGTGTCACATTAAAAGAGCTACACTCTCTGACAAAAGTCTTGTCACTTTTCCAAGTTGTAAGAGCAACAAATAATTACTTGACTTGTAGTTGATCAATTGGAATCAGAAATTTTTTTAGCTATTTGACTCTAGGACAGCGATTCCCAACCTGTGGGTCGTGGCCCCCTGGTGGGCCGCGAAGGTATAGCAAGCGGGCCGCAGAATCATTTCCAAAAAAGTGTTTTATTGGAGTGTAATTATATAAAGATACAGGGTAAAAATAGAAAAATTAAGATACAAATACAAATAACAACATTTAAAACGTTAAGCTCGGTTAAGTTTTAAAGGAAATTAAAACAGTTCCTATTTTAATATATGAAAAAAAGTCCCCTAAGAAGGCATCTATAGGTAGCATGACCTGAAAAATAACAACAACCTGAAATGTAATAAAAAAAATTGTAATAAATACCAAATTTGCAAAAATTGTCACAACTGTAACTGAAGTGCTGAGCCTAAAAACGAACAAAAAAGATTAAAATAAAGCCCAAAATATGATAACTGCACCAGAATGTAACAAGTTGTCATATTTTGGGCAAAAAGTTGTCACGTTTTGGCTTAACGTGTTACATTATTGACCAGATATCACATTTTGGGTTTCATTACATTTTTTTATTACGTTTTTATTACGGTCATTGTTACGAATAGGGCTCTAAAAAAAAAACATATAGCAGCCGAACTTATTGGGTTGAAAGGGCCTCAAACATTTTTGAGCTTTAAAAGTGGGCCCTGATTTGAAAAAGGTTGGGAACCACTGCTCTAGGAACATTGTTGTATCATTACAGTGAAACTGCAACTACATAAACTACATAAACAGTGTCATTTAAATAATAGCGGTTGAAGTTTTCCTGTAACACGGCAGCATTAATGTGTACGTGCTATTGTGCTAGTTTCACAGTAAATTAACTTTATGCAGTTGTAGTTTCACTGTTAAAATAAATCAAGAATCCAAGGTTTGAGGTTTTCTGAGATGGAGTTTATAAAGACGGCTGATTATTGCAGGTGCACAGTAAAAATATGACAAGGTTCTTTGGTTTAAGTTGTTAAATAACAGTGGAAGTGTTAATTTATGAAGTTGCAGTTTCACTGTAAAAATGCAGAAATGTTCTTTGTTTAAAAAAGTTTTAATTATGATGATTACAGCAATGATGGAGTTGAAGTGTCTCTGTTACATAACATTATTTTTCATGAAATAAATCATAAGTATCACAGTAAACTAACTTCATGTAGTCACAGTTTCACTGTTAAAGTGCATAATAGATGTGAAGTATCTGATAAGTGTCTCAGTGAAAGTGCAGTTTGGTTCTCAGCTTTAAAAAGCGTGAGTAATGCGAAATAGATGCAGAAGTTTACTTTTTACAAATATCATAGTGGATGTAAAGCAGGATTTTAAGTTGATGTGTTGAAGATACAAAAGTTTAGGAACATCAGGTATGGGAGTAATACTACAGCGTGGTGTGTGTGTGTGTGTATGTGTGTGTGTGTGTGTGTGTGTGTGTGTAGATGGAGGGTTAGAGGAGATGGTGGAGGAGCTGAACAGCGGGAAGGTGATGTACGCTTTCTGTCGCGTTCAAGACCCAAACTCTGGCCTGCCCAAATACGTCCTCATAAACTGGGTGAGACACACAAACAGGAAAACCAACATAAAAAATAAATATAAACTGAGCGGTGCGATTAAAATCATGCGTTACACTCATCAGACGGGTGAAGGAGTGAAGGACTCCAGAAAAGGTTTATGTGCCAACCACGTGAGCTCCATGGCCAACTTCCTGAAGGTGAGCGACTCTGAAACTTTTATTTTGTTGCTGCACAGATTAAATTCTGCTTATTTTTTGTCATTCAGACCCTAAAATATGTCAAATGAAGTCTTGGTTTGAGTTGTCCCGCCCTGTCCTGTGTGATCCCAGGGAGCTCATGTGACTATTAACGCTCGAGGAGAAGAAGACGTGGAACCAGAGAGTATTCTGGCAAAAGTGGCCAAAGCGTCCGGTGCCAACTTCAACTTCCACAAACAAACAGAATACAAAGACGCTCCACGAGGACCTGTGGTAAGGAGATTCCACAGATAATATTTTCACTTTTTCTGCAACTTTCCAACTTCAAGCAAATATCCCAACAAGGAAAGTTTATTCATAGCTTTCAGTCACGTGACTCGCCCGAAGCCCTGGAGGGCAGAACAACGTTCAAAAATGACAGCGCGTAATGAAACCTCTGCAGATATAAAGAAAATACTCATTTATCTCACCTGTCAGCGGCCGAGAAGGAGAGATACTGAAACAAGCTCTAAATGTCGGGTACCTGTGACCCATATACAGCACCAGATTCAGTATTTGAGCAATTTCACACCGCCAGGTCCTTGCTGACAATAAGCAAATTATTACTGGACAAAAGTTTTTAAACTGCCTCCACAGATTAAAAACTATTTTCATTTGAAAAAGTTCAAGGCCTTACACCCAAGCTACTTCTGGCGTATACATCCTACTTTGTTCAAAGCTTATAACTGTAGAACCATAAGGTCAAAATCCATCAGTGACACCTCATTTGAAAGATCAAAATATCTAATTGTAGAAAATGTCATGTTTTAAAATGTGGCTAAAGTTCAAATCAGGATAAATTCAGCAGAGAAATGTTTTCTCTATGGGCTTTCGAGGTAAAAACTTGTAGGAGTTGTAGAGTTTTTAGTCTCAGGCAGAGTCGTACTCACTGTCCACGCTCTCGTCCCAAGACTCAGTGCAAACAACATCAGCTTTGTCAGTGCTCAGTGTCCTCTTTTTGGTCAACTTTGCTCTCTTTGTGAAAAAGTTTAACAAAAGTCATGAAACTGTAGTTTAAAGTCACAGATTGTACCACTTCAGTTGAACGTGAATGAAGAAACACAACAATAAATAGGTCTCACCAATGATCTAAATGGCTACAGCTGCTTCCTGTGAAGTGTAAGGTGATTGGTTCCTGTAGGAGTGAGTGACAGGCCTGTTAGCCAATAAATGACCCTCTAATAGAGCTATTACACAAGACCAGTCAAGCAGAGAGCACTTGTTGTCTATCACAAGCTGTCCTGGGGTGAAAACTCCACAGAAAACAATAGGGTCACTTCTGCCTTGCAGCTTGAACCCTAAAGAAAACAAAAACACCCAGTTTTGCCAGATTCACATTGAGGAGGAAATGCTATAAGACTGTAAAGTTGACAACGTCTTAGCAATGTCAAACAGATGGACTACGGACTTTATGAGAAAAAATTTCACCACTTGGAAAAATTTGATGAAACAATACTTTTGTAGAGCAAATCTTTCACAAATTACGTTTCGTTTGTGAAGAAAACTGTAAAACAAACTTAGTGACTGAAATGTGAAATATCTAAACTTTAGACAAAGATGTTACTGTTTAATCTTTGATGACATCACACAAATGGTGAATGGGTAGTTGATGAGCCTGAGAGGCAACAGACGTTAAAGTTTGTGGTGTTTTTTGTCACTTACCCTTCGATTCCCACTCCACTTAGCATAAGCAATATTTAGTAGAATTTCTTAGGGACTAAAATGTGTTTGCTTTCCTTTTCTCACAGGGATCTGTGTATCGGAAAGTCAACGCGGTGGAAGAAATTCAACAGATCAACAAGGACGACTTCTGGTCCAAAGCTCAGGTGTCTCATCATCGTCTTCTTTCTGAGTGTGTTCGAACACGTTTTTATTTGTTTGATCTGGTTTAAAACTGATTCTCTTCGTCAGAGGGATGAGGAAGTTCGCCGGCGAGAGGAGACCGAGCGAGCGGAGCTGGAGAGACAGAGAGTGGAGAAAGAGAGGATGGAGATGGAGGAGAAGACGGCGAGGGAGCGGGAGAGGAAAGCGAAGGAGAGAGCTCAGATGATCGAACAGAATAAGTGAGTGAAAGGAAAGAGTAGAACTGATATTTAAAGAAGCAAATCTGCCCGTCAGAGCCTCGAATGTTTCTGTGGATGTGTTTCAGGCTTTTTCAGAGACAGAGGGAAGAAGAGGAGGAACGAGAGAGAGAGCAGCAGAGAATGGTAATCCTGGATGTCCAGACGCAAAACTCTGAATAAGGAAACTCATCAAAACATTCTGTTCTAGAAATAATATCATCAGATTTTCACCACATCTTGTTGAAATGATAAAGTCACCACATAAAGATCTCTTTACCATTTTAACCATTGACTGTATATAGAATGGACAGCGTGCTTCCGCCTGTCTCCGTTCTACGATTTTAAAGCCAAAAAAACCCTGTTTCTCTAGCCGCCATTGTGCAGCCAGAGTAAAAAAGAGAAATAAAAATATTTATTTCTTCTTCTTCAGAAGGTTTAGTCTCCTTTTGGCTCTTTCCTGAAGTTTCTTATATCCCCGATAAAAACTACTCACGAACGGCAGCTGTCAACTATCGTAAAACGAAACTTATATCGCGGTTTTTAACGTCCAATAACTAATGAGAAACTAACTTCTCAGAAAAAAAAACACCTGAACACCATGCAGCCAAATGACATCATCATACCACCTTAGCGTAAGGATGAGAGAAACGTTTCTACCAGGTATCGTAATTTTTTAAAGTTTTCCTGGCTCATATCTGGTTTACATGGGGAGGCGGGGCTTATGACCTATACTGCAGCCAGACACCAGGGGGCGGGGCTTATGACCAAGACTGCAGCCAGACACCAGGGGGCGGGGCTTATGACCTATACTGCAGTCAGACACCAGGGGGCGGGGCTTATGACCTGTACTGCAGCCAGACACCAGGGGGCGGGGCATCTGCTGGAGGCTTCAGTTAGAGCCGAACGTCGTTACGTCCACTCATTATACCGTCTATGGTCATTGGTGGACCTCAAACACCAAGGTCTGCTCATAGGTCCTGGAGAACTTGCCAATCAAAGTCTGACTTTAAAAGATCTTTGATAAAGTTGCGTGTCTGTTTTAGGACCAGCAGGACAACGAAATCAGGAGGACGGGAATCAGCTCTGCAGCATCTGTGCAGAAAGCTAACGTGAGTTAGACACAGCTGATTAACATGATTCTTCTCTTTTCTTTTCTACAAAATGGGATAAGATAAAAGATTCTTGTTTTAAGACATCTTTCTAATTTTAAGAAACTTCCCGGGCGAATTCGTCTTATCCCATTGGCTGATTTTTTTGACTTGTTTCAAGCAATTTACACCTCATTTTTGTCTTAAAAAAACTTGAAATAAGACATTTTTATGTCCTGGTCTGGTGAATGTGGCTCAAATTAAGAACAATAAGACAATTTTTACAACAAATAAGACAAAATTACTTGCTTAGATTTCAGTTTTTGCAGTGCAATTAGCCCACCTGTGAAGTCAAGTGTTACCAAATATTATTAAACATATTTCTACGTTTCTTTTTCTTCACTGTTTTTTAAAATCGTTGCAATGGCCCTTTAATTCTTTCTCTCGTCTCCAGGAGGCTAAGTCTCTGATTTCTCAGCGAGCGTTTAACCCCAGAGACATCTTCAAACAGAGGGAGCAGAGCTTCGAGGCCAACGACAGAGCGTCTCCTGCTGCATACCGACCAGGTAACTCCATCAGAGTCACCTGTAGGTGTGTGTGTGTGGGGGTGTCAGTGGGCAGGTGGTTTGGGCCAATCAGAATCAAGCATTTATCTTGTTCTTCTCATTCTCAGGGAAGCTGCAGAGTCCGTTTTTTGCTCAGAACTCCTTCGACGGAGACTCACCTGTGCGGCCGCCGTCTCCTCCAGCTCCAGCTGCTATCCAGGTGTTACCCATGATCCCCCGGTCTCCGTCTCCGACTTCAGTGGCACCTGCCTCACCTGTGCGGTCCTACTCACCTCCACCAGCTGGAGTCCGGGTGTTACCCATGATCCCTCGGTCTCCGTCTCCTGTGGCACCTGCCTCACCTGTGCGGTCCTACTCACCTACTCCAGGGGCGACGGGCTCACCTGTTCCAGCGATGATCGGCTCCACAGCGACACCTGCAGGTCAGACAGAGAACGCCAGCTCGGGAAATTTCAGACATTACAATCATGTTTTCGCCAAAACTGCAATTTTTTCACTCCTGACTGACCCAGGATCTTTAGTGTCAGCTGTTTCACACACGTGTTTAAGTATAAAACTGTTGGGAAAAATTCCTTTTTTTCCTTGGGATTGTTGAATCTCGTTTTTCTCATTATCACTTATTTAAAAGAAAAAAAATTTAATTCTTTTGTATTTTATTTATCTTTTTTAACATAAAACAGTTATTTTGCACTCAATTGTTTTTAAAATTTAAGAGTCAAAGATTGATTTCTTTGTTCTTCAGTTGTTAAAACTAAAAATTAAATTAAAAAGTCCAGTTCAAAAATAAAAATAGTGAAAGTAGTATTTAAAGTTCAGACTCAGTGGAGGTGTTTGACTAAGGTTTTAAGAAAAGTCAAAAGTCGGCTGTTTATCTCAAAATCTTCTCTTTTTTTTCAAAATTTTGCCTTTTATCTATTAATGTTGTCTTAATAAATCTTAGAATTTTGACCTTTTTGTATCAAAATTTCAACTTTTTATCTCAAATGTTGCCTTTATTTCAAAATTTTGATGCTTAATCGCAAAAATTTGACTTTTTAATCTTAGACATTTGCCTTTATCTTAAAATTTTGACTTGAAAAGTCAAAAATGAAAGTTAAGACTTTTTTCCACATAATGTTGGATTAATTACATAAAATTTGGATTTTTTTTAAATCTCAAAATATCAACTTTTTGTCTGAGAATTTTGTCTTTATTTTTCAAAATTTCCACTTTTCAACTTAAATATTGACCTTTATATCTAAAAGTTAAAAATAATTCTTACCTTCATTTTCATCTTTGCATTATAGTAAAAAATTTTGATGTTTTGATGGTTTGATGTAATTCTCTGCCGAACTTTGGGAAAACTTCACTAAAGCTTGATTTAAATAAAACTGTAAATTGAATTGAGATCGCAATATCTGCCAGAAAAATCACAATTAGATATTTTTCTAGAATCGTTCAGCCCTAACGCCAGCTTCCCTACTTTTGTCTCTTTCTTACTGCCCCCTACTGGTCTGGAGGTGTAGTGCAGAAACTTTTATTTCTACACCATTAACTCTTGGATTTGTGGTTTTAATTTGTCATTCCACACAGATGCTGCGTACACAGAGGAGGAGTGGTCAGACGAGTTTGATGAGGACACAGAGGAAGCTCCTTCAGGTTTGACATGAGAGTTTATAAAATATAAAAACTGGTTACAATCTTAATAAATTTGAGGATTTTTGTTTATCTTAAGGAATTTGATAATCTATTTAATTTTCATTTACAGGAGGCGCTCTGGCTCAAGTCGACCTGTATGATGTGCCACAACCTGACGTGACAGAAGACGACCTGTATGAAAATATTTACCAGGACCCTGTAAGTAAAATTACAAGATCCTTTTTTCCTTGGCATTGTTGAATTTTATTTATTTATTTATTTTCCTCGTTTTTTGATTTTAGTCTTATGAATTTGTTACGTATTTTATCTTTTTTCACTTGACACAATTAAAAACATTTTGCACTACATCATTCTGAAAAGTTAAAAGTCAAAGAAAGCTCTGTTTGTTTCTCAGTTGTTGAAACTAAAAAAGTCCAGTTTAGAAATGGAAAGAATTGTATTTCAAGGTCAGAAATTAAACTATTTATCTCCAAATCTTTTTTTTCCAACAAATGTTGCCTTTTATTTATCAATGTTGTCTTTATTTCTCATAGTTTTGACTTTTTTATATCAAATTTCTACATTTTTTTCAAATATTGCCTTTATTTCAAAATGTAAACATTTTATCTGGAAGTTTCCACTTTTTATCTTAGACTTTTGTTTTTATCTCAAGATTTTGACCTAAAATGTGAAAGTTTAGCCTTTTTTCACATAATGTTAAATTGATTTCTTAAAATTTGGACTCTTATCTCAAACTTTTAGCTTTTTTTTCTCTCAGAATTTTATTCTTCAAATATTGTCCTTTTATCTAAATGTTAGAAACAATTCTTTCCTTCAGTTTTCATCCTCACATTAGAGTAAAAGCTTTAGATGTTTCAATGGTTTGATGTTATTTTCTGTCAAGTTCGTAAATGTTTCTGTACATTTGTGAAAACTTCACTGAAGCTTGATGTGAAGAAAATCACGAATTGAATTGAAATCGCAATATCTGCCAGAAAAATCGCAATTAGATCTTTTTACAAAATCGTTCAGCCCTAATATGACCTCTTATTGAAAAAGTAATTGTGATCAAAAAGCAGTGCACTGTGACTTTAAGTTCTCACCCAGAGTATCAACATAACATAACGTATTAGTGTAATTAGGGATGTGGATCTGATTTTGATATGTGATCAGCATTTTAGCCGATATTCACAACAATTATGTTGTTTATCTTGCCGTTTAGACACTTGGTGTCACATCTTGCCTCACTATAGCTGTACAGCACAGTTAGTGACAGATGAGGTGACCTAAACATGAAGATCACATGACTAATAGGTACCCAAAAACAACAAAAACAAAAAGTATTCTGTCATGATTTTTCAAATTTGATTTAGGGTAATAACGTGGAAGCTGCAGGAGACGACATCAAAGCAAGAGCGATGTACGACTACCAGGCTGGTATGTACGCACACACACATATACACACACAATTTTCTGTACACACTCATGTTTCACTATCACCTTTCTCCTCCGTAGTGGACGACACCGAGATAACCTTCGACCCTGGTGACATCATAACGGGGATAGACATGGTGGACGAGGGTTGGTGGAGAGGTTTTGGTCCGGACGGACGCTACGGCATGTTCCCCGCAAATTACGTGGAGCTTCTCTAGCTCCCGTTGTTGTTTTAATGTTTACTTTTAAAAAATGGAAACATCCCAGGTGTTCGATGAAAATAACTACGTATGTATTTCACATCAGTCTCTTCATGTCTGTCCAATTAAAGGTTTGCTGATATTTTACCTCAATGTCTGTTTGACATCTTTAAAACTCACAACGTCACATTTTTTTATGTAACAAAACCACCTAAGTCTTATGACTTCTTTATCAAAACCTTACAAATATTTCATGTAACATCACTAATTTTCTTGCGGCTTTTCAACTTTACTTCAATCTTAAAATACGATGGATTCTCTGGTAACATTACAACATTTTTCTTGCAAGTTTACACCTTAGATCTTGTAACATTTTGTTCGTATTTTGTGACAATAGGACATTTTTTCATCAGGTCAAAATATAACTACAAGAAGTTGAAATTTTGGGATAGGAAGTAAAAACTTTGTGACAAATACTCAGTCGCCAAAATCAAAGGCTAAACTTATGAGAGAAAAAGTAAAAACTTTGGGATTAAAAGTCACAGTTTTGGGATATATTACCATACTTATTAAGACAAAAAATATATTTTAAAAATTTGGTTTTAGTAGTCAAAATTTTGAGAAAAACAATCAAAAATTTGGGATAAAAAAGTCAGAATTGGAGAAAAACAGACAATTTATTTTAGAGAAAAAATTAAAATTGTGATTAAAGTAGAAATTTTGTCTTTCTACCCATACATTTTGAATTCTTTTCTCATCTGTCAGACCCATTCTTTCAAAATTTTGATTTTCTATATGGCCAAAAACAAAATAAGAAGTCTTAACAATGCCAATGTTGCTTTTTACTTTTTTTAAAGGTAGAAAATGGCTTCCTTTGCCACCCTATTGTCAACATTTTATTTTATATTGTCTTTTTATCTTACTGTTATTTTGCTGAACTTCCACTTTCAATAAACTTTGAATTAATATTGTGAACATGTCGTTAGCATCAGATACTCACCAGCACTTGCCCTGTTGTCTTTTTCTTCTGTGAAATAACTAACAGAAGGAAAAACTATGTCTTTTGATTTTCATTGAGAGCATTCATATTCGTTTTGGCAGTTACACACGACGAAATATTAGGAAATTTGTTAGGGAAAAACGGTTAAAACTGTTCCTCGTACATAAAGTTCTGTTTTTGTTTGCCGCGCTTTTGTCAATAAAGAACGTTAAAAAAAGGACAGCACTGACGTCATCATCGCGGATCGGAATCAAAGTAAAAACTTGGGATTAAAAGTCAAAATTTTGAGATATATTACCGTACTATTAAGACATAAAGATATATTTTTAAGATAGAAATCAAAATTTTAGGATAATAAAAATCAAAATTTGGTTCAAGCAGTCAAAAGTTTGAGAAAAACAATCAAAAATTTGGGATAAAAAAGTCAGAATTGGAGAAAAACAGACAACTTTTTTTTAGAAAAAAAAAATTAGAATTGTGATTAAAGTAAAATTTTGTCTTTCTATCCATTAATTTTGAATTCTTCTCCCATTCCCTCAAAATTTCGACTTTATTACTAGTCTCGACATTTCGACTTCATTCTTGACATTATATTTCAACTTTATTCTCGACATTTCCACTTTATTCTCAGCATTTCGACTTTATTCTCAACATTTCGACTTTATTCTCAACATTTCGACTTTGTTCTCAACATTTCAACTTTATTCTCAACATTTCAAATTTATTCTCAACATTTTAACTTTATCCTCGACACTTCGACTTTATTCTCGACACTTCGACTTTATTCTCGCATTTCGACTGTATTCTCGACATTATATTTCAACTTTATTCTCAACATTTCGACTTTATTCTCAACATTATATTTCAACTTTATTCTCAACATTATATTTCAACTTTATTGTCGACATTTCGACTTTATTCTCGACATTATATTTCAACTTTATCCTCAACATTCCGACTTTATTCTCTACATTATATTTCAACTTTATTCTCTACATTTAGACTTTATTGTCGACATTTCGACTTTATTCTTGACATTATATTTCATCTTTATTCTCAACATTTCGACTTTATTCGCGACATTTCGACTTTATTCCCGACATTTCGACTTAATTCTCGACATTTCGACTTAATCTCGACATTTCGACTTAATTCTCGACATTTCGAGTTAATCTCGACATTTCGATTTTATTCTCAACATTTCGACTTTACCGTCTGGGTGAGGGAGAGGGGGAAACAATTCCTCTCCTCATTTTCTTTTCTCAATGTGGCCCTAATACTCCGTCGTAGTTTTGGCAGTTACACACGACAAAATATTAGGAATTTTTGGGGAAAAACGGTTAAAACGGTTCCTCGTACATAATGTTCTATTTTTGTTTGCCGCGCTTGTGTCAATAAAGAACGTTGAAAAAAGGACAGCACTGACGTCATCACCGCGGATCAGAATCGTCTTGTCATAGAGAAGCAAAGATGGCTGCAAGGTTACTGCTCCGCTCCGCTGTTCGAGCCTCCAGATCCATCAGAACCAACCCGGTACCGGCTCTGACCCGCGGGATGTCCGCTGGAGGTGAGGACGGAACTATTCTCAGTTTTTATTTCTTTAAACTCCCAGAAAATTAAAAGAAAAGAGAGGTTTTTCCTGACAAGGGCAGAGGACCCGGGACAACCCTGAAGCTCAGAGGGTCAAACCAAACTCCGTCTGAAAAACTGAGAATTTAATCTTTAACTGGGAATATTTCAAATTCTAAAGCTCTTACAGAATTAGTTTTAATAGAGGATAAAAAGGACTAAATTTACTTCAATTCGGCATACATTACAAAATGGGGGAGGTTATAATTAGTCCAAAACTAAGCAAAACTGCACAGAGATGCCCCCGGAACACCATGTGTTTATAATTTAGATAAATGTGAAAAGTCAATGATGATGATATTATCAATGTTATTCAGAACCTCATCTATGGGTCAATGACAAAAAGAGGGTCTAAAAACATAATTCTGAGAGAAGAATTATGTTTTCTAACAGATTTCAGTAGTTGACCAACATTTCAAAGTTTTTAGGTTCATTATTTTTTAGTATTTTTAATTTGAGCACCCAAAAATGTCAGGTGGTGCAACCAAATATATGAAAATATATTTATATGTTCCTGTTATTTTTTCTGTGTGAAATTATTGGCAAGTATCTCTCAAGTGTCTGTAGTGACTCATACATTTTCATTTTGTGTGTTTCATTTCTTTTATTTGTGAATAAGATAAATAATTTGATGTTAAAATAACATTTNCTTTTTATTTGCAAAGAATGTTTAATTTAAAAAGGTTCAAGCATAAAATAATGCCACTGTATTTTTAATTTCCATTTACAATAACTGACATTCAATTTTTAGAGTTTAATTACTGTGGATACTTGTCAGGACGGTTGCACCACCTGACATTTTGGGGGTTTGAGGAACCAAAACACAAAGAAACATGTTATATTTTAATAGTTTAAAGATGTGTTCAAATAACACAGGTTTCATAGAATAAAGAAATACATGTGATGAAATACTCAATTCATGATGGAAGGAAATATTGCACAAGGACACTCTTTATTCTACTTTTATTTTGTTAAGTACTAATTGCTTATCTCTAATTTTATTGGCACTTAATGCTTATTTTATAACCTTGCTGTATTTCATGGCTTAGTTTATTACCCTATTCTTTTTATTTCTAGCTTCTGTAATTGTGTGATGTATGGAAGCCCTTTTCTCTGTTAAAAAAAATAGAAATGAAAACTTAGCTTTTTAGGGATTTTTTTGTCGACCCATATCAAGTCAAAATGTTGAGAAAATAAGTCAAAATTATGAGGGGAAAAAGCTGGAATTTTGAGGTGATTAAGTCAAGATATTTACTTTTTATCTCAAGGTTTTGACTTCACATGGGCAGAAAAAAAAAAATCTCAATAAATACAGTTTAGAATTTTAATACTTGTAACAGCAGAAACAGAATTCCTGTAGGTGGTAGCTCAAACTGTTAATATTTGGTGATATTTTCTCTTTTTTTACATTGTCTCTTATTTAAATCAGGGATTCCCACTGATGAGGAGCAGGCCACTGGACTGGAGAAGGTCATCATGACGGCTATGAAGGAGGGAACGGTACGATTGAACGGTTTTAGAAAAAGATCTAATTGCGATTTTTCTTGCAGATACAGCGATTTCAATTCGATTCACGATTTTCTTTGAATCAAACTTTAGTGAAGTTTTCACAATTTTCAATAACATTTACAAACTTGACAGAAAATTACATCAAACCATTGAAACATCAAAAGCTTTTACTCTAATGTGAGGATGAAAATAAAAACTGAAGGTAAGAATTGTTTCTGACTTTGAGATAAAAGGTCAATATTTTAATATGAAAAGTGTAAATATTGAGAAATAAAGACAAAATTCTGAGACAAAAAGTCAATAAACTTCCAGAGTTTAAGAAATCAATTTAACATTATGTGAAAAAAGTCCAAACTTTCTCATTTAAGGTTAAAATTTTAAGATGACTAAAGTCTAAGTTTTGAAATAAAGGCAGTGTTTGAGATAAAAAGTTGAAATTTTGATATAAGAAGTCAAAATTCGAAGATTTAAGTCAAAATGATACAAAATAAATACAAAATTATGGAATAAAAGGCAAAAAAAAAATTAAAAGAAGTTTTTTTTAATAGTCAAATTTTGACTTTTCTCTAAACCCAGAATCTACCACCTATTCTTGTTATTTCTAAACCAGACTTTTTAAATTGTATTTTTAGTCATAAAAACTGAAGAACAAAAAGAGCTATCTTTGAGTCTTAACTTGCAAAAATGATGTAGTGCAAAATATTCTTAATTTTGTCAAGTTAAATAAAATAAAATCAACAACAATCCCAAGGAAAAAATGATTCTTCCAACAGTCTCACACTCAAAGACAGGTGTGTGTGAAACAGCTGATATAACAGATCCTGGGTCAGTCAGGAGCAGGAAAAAATCACAGCTTTAAAGATCACATGATCACAATGTTTGAAATTGCGATTTCGATCAGAAAATGATAAATCGTTCAGACCTATTGTAAGAATATTCTTTCTCACATTTCTGATCGGGCTCTTCTTTTCTTCTCCCTCAGGATCCGTACAACATGATGAGACCAAAAGAGTACGCCGGCTCCAAGGCCGACCCTCACCTCGTTCCCTCCATCACCAACAAGAGGATCGTGGGATGTGTCTGTAAGTTTGAATCAAACTCTTATGTGACATGTGAATTTAAATCTCCTCAGTTTAAAGTTTGAGCTCGTTCCAGGATCTGAATACATGGATAGAAGTAGTTTACTTGGAAATGTTGCAGCAAAATAACAGAGCAAATAAAGCAGGGCCGGCGCTTTAAAGAGTCTTTTAAATTAAATCAAAGTTGGTCGGTGCAGGAGCGATCTGTCTGCCACCAGAGTCTTTAAGCACCAATCAGTCCATTAATCCACAGGGAACCAAAAAGGAAAACCAGTTCAAAGAAGAATGATTGATCAACAACAAATCTCTGCTATACCAGGCCCAAAAATCAAAAATTAAAGTGATCTCACTGGATCCAGGGAAGAGTTGATGTCAGGAAGCAGCTCCTTCGTTTTCCTCCGCGTGCAGCAGCACCAGGCTGTTGTTTACCTCCGTTGTCATGACGACCCACATTGAGCCGCTGTATTACTTTAATGAAATCTTTTTAAAGCTTTTTTTTTTCCTTTAAAGACCACGGTGGCACATATGTTAGTACAAAATGATGTTTGTGTGGCGTTATAGATGAACATGCACGCACTTCTGCGCAGCACTTTAGCGCAGCTGTGTTATAAGATCCACGCCCACCGTGAGTCTGTAGTCGGGCTAGAGGAAAAGAACCAAACCCAGTAGAGACGAGGAGAGTAGAGCTGGAATTGTAGAGTGGAAAAGCGCCATAAGAGTCAGTGTGAAACGTCCTTTTTGTCCCTTGTGTGTCTCCGTCTCTCACTGGTGGTGGTCTCTCTCTTTTTTTTCCTCCTGCAGGTGAAGAAGACAACACGGCCGTGGTTTGGTTCTGGCTCCATCAGGGTGAAGCTCAGCGCTGCCCGTCCTGTGGTTCCCACTACAAACTGGTTGCCCACGAGCTCCCCCACTAACCCCCCCCTCCTTCCTCACCTTCCTCACCTTCAGACGGAGTCGTCTGCGTTCTGCGTCTCCAGGAAGGGGTCGACTCCACTTCCTGGTCTTAGGTGGCGAGCTCTCGTCTGATTGGTCTGTGACTTGATCTACCTGATTACCTCAACAGTTTTCCCGCAGGGATCACACGTGGTTTGGGACACAAAAGTTACACGGAGACATTTCCACTCAGCTGCAGTTTACATTCACTCCTGTACTGTACCATGTTACACTTACTCCTCCTTTTATTCAGCAAATAAAGTCAGAACTCCTATTTACAAACTGTCTGTGTCATTTTATTCTACAAACATTTTCACTGGAACTTTTTAAACAGCCTGTTTTGAGTTTTCTGTCAGCAAAAAATCAACCTGTCTGTACAGGTATCAGTTATTTCACCTGAGTTTTTTTGATTGAAATAAACTGTGTGAGTAAACAAAGGTCAGTCAGGTTTTTATGTGCTGTTTGAGTTATTCTTTCAAAAGCTTTTCATCACATTTTTTAAAAATGTGTGTACACACTGCTCCCAATGCTGTTCTTTGTGTTGAGTTCAGTTATAAATGTCAATTTTTTAAAAAAAAACTTTTTTTTCTCATGATTGTGACTCAGTCCTGAAAAGCTGACTTAACTTTCTCAGACTTCTTACTTTTTATCTAAGCTTGACTTTGTCCTCAAAATTGTCGTTTTATCTTAGAATTTTAACTTCTTACCTTGTAATTTTGGCATTTCATCTAAAAAATTTGACTTTTTGTCACAAACTTTTGACTTCCTATCCCAAAACTTGACTTATCTTGAAATTTCAACTTTTTATATCAGAATTTTGATTTTCCATCTCAGAATTTTTCCTTATTGTAAATTTATTTTTTTCCCTAAAGATAGATAGATAGATACTTTATTGATCCTGAGGGAAATTCTATTGACTATTTGTCTCAAAATTTTTGATTGATCCCTTATTATTTTGACGTGATCTCAGAAATACCTCAAAATTTAGAGGAGAGAATGGAGAAAATGAATTCAGTGAAAGAAAAAAAAATCCAAACTTTAATGACAACACAAACATGAACGTGACTACCTTCACTATGGATGTCTTTTTGTTTTATTTCAATGTTCCCATGCATCTTTCCACAAATTTGGACTATTTCCTGAATGTCGACTTTTATCTCAAAATTTGTCCAAATATAAACCATCAAAACAGATTAAAAATAATCACGTTAAAATAATGTTTTAACTGGCAGAAATGGGCTTTTAAATAAAACAAAAACCAAAACTAACTTTTTAATTTTTTGTGCTAAATTATTTTTAAAATATATATTTTTGATTGTATGATCATTAAAGGACTATTGGAGTTTATTATTGTGCTTCAAATTTGTGTAAAAGTGTGAAATATATAAAAATGAAAATGTTCTTCTGATGCCGAACGGAGCGCTACGTCAACAAAGACTCCTACGTCATCACGCAGACGGAGAAGAAGAAGAAGAAGAAGCAAAGATGGCTGCAAGGTTACTGCTCCGCTCCGCTGTTCGAGCCTCCAGAACCATCAGAACCAACCCGGTACCGGCTCTGACCCGCGGGATGTCCGCTGGAGGTGAGCACGGAACCGAACACATGTTGTGGATCAGATCCATGGAGGAATTTGATCTTTAAAACATGTTTTCGAGCTCTTCCTGTTAGCTCTGTGCTAACTGTGCTAATCCAGCTTAAAGTCAACAAGAAAAAAATTAAATGTTTCAAAATAGATTTAACTGACAGGTCATTATTGTAAATGTTTTTAGCAAAACACTCTGTGAATTTAACCAATTGGGATCTAAAACATAAGTGTAAGTCTCCCTAAACAAACCCGGAAGGTTAATCATGAAGCTAATGTTGTTTGTTTTGTTTTCGTTTTTTAAATTTTATTAATGACAGTTCATTAACAAACATTTGACAAAGAATATCAGAAATCATGTCAATAATACAGAGGTAAAAGTTAGTAAAAGAAACCTAAAGAAAAAAGGTGTAAATGAATGAAACTAGAAATGTTGCATTTCCTTACAGCAAATGCGTTGAAATGCTGAAGCTGAAGAAAGTGAAAGGAGACTGAAAATGTGGAACATGAAGATGAAAATTGCTTAGTAGTAAATCTAAAAAAAAAAAGGGGGTTAAAAACCCTATTTTTGGGGGGGGCCCCAATGAATATCTAGAAATAATAATTAAATAATGATGGAAGGGAAAATAGATTTGATGCATGATGTAGAACGCAAGTGGGCAGCCAAATCATTTCCAAAATAGTCTGAAATTTAATGAAGGGTAATTATATAAAGATACAAATAAATAGAATAATGTTTAAAATGCTAAAACTTAAAGGATATTAAACATATTCAAACATTTGTACATAAGAAAAGTCCTTCAAGAATGCATTTTAAAGCCCAATATGTAACATTGACCCCAAATTTCAGGTCTGAAATGTAATTAAAAAAAGCAAATAAAACAAATGTTGTACAACCGAAAAATCTAATCACTATCCCAACTTTAACCAGCTGTTACATTCTGGTTATCACGTTTTATATAGCATCATTTTATACAGCAATCAGCATACATATGGTGGAATAAATGTTTCAAAATATTCATTGACACAACCTTTTCTTACCTTAAAACACAATATTATTACTATTTATGTTCTTTTTAAAGCTGCTTCACAATCACAGACTCATTGAGATGTTTGCAGGTTTCTCTCACCAACGAAAACTTAGTCTGTGATAATCAGATTCTGAGTTTTTTTCTTCATTTGTTCAGTCTCGTGTTTTTTATTTGTGTTTTCAGGGATTCCCACTGACGAGGAGCAGGCCACCGGGCTGGAGAAAATCATCATGACGGCTATGAAGGAGGGATCTGTAAGTTCATTTATTCATATTTACTCACAGTGATGAGTGCACATGATACCTCAGATAATTACAAACCACAGCAGCAGCAGTGTGTTTGTCTCTGTGGTTTTATTTTGAATCCTCTCAGCTTTAACCCGACTCTTCTTCTCCTCTTTCTCAGGATCCGTACAACATGATGAGACCAAAAGAGTACGCCGGCTCCAAAGGCGACCCCCACCTCGTTCCCTCCATCACCAACAAGAGGATTGTGGGATGTGTCTGTAAGTTTCTGCAGAAAAGAATCTTCTCTCAGGTGTTTCAAGAAAACCAGAGACAGAATCCAAGAATCAAAGCTCATGCTTATAAGTTTACATACTCTGGCAGAATTTATAATTTCTTGTCCATTATTCAGAGAATATGAATGAAAACACAAAAAATTTTCTGTCTCTCATGGTTAGTGGTTGGGTGAAGACATTTATTAACAAAAAACTGTGTTTACTCTTTTTAAATCATAATGACAACCAGGGCTGAATTTGCAAAATTACTGTAATTGCGATTATTTTTTCCGATATTGCAATTGTGATTTTTTTCTTGAGATTATTTCTAGTTTCCATCTTCTGTGTTTTTAAACAAACTGATTTTTTTTTACATTTTACTCACTTTTGCCTTTATTTTTGACCACTTTTGGTATTTTCTTGATACTTTCTCACTATTTGCCAGCTTCACTCCCAATTTCTTGACAATTTTTTTTTGTGTTTGTGCCCATTTTCACAATAATTCGCTCTTTTTTTTTTTAAAACCTTTTGGACCTTGTTTTGCAACTATCTCCCAGGTACAAACATTATTGTTGACTTTGGCTATTTTTTTTTTTACCACCTTTCACTGTTTTTTATCACATTTTTCACCCTTTTTGCTTCTTTCTGAATTTTTAAAAAAAGTTTCCCCAGAATTCTCTTGCTAATTTTTGTTTCTTTTTAGTCATTTTAGTCACTTTTCGCTCTTTTTTGCCACTTTTGGACCATTTTTTTGCTATCTATTGAGTATTTCCAGGTTTTATCCCAATTTGATACCAGTTTTTGTTGCTTTTTGGCATTTTACCACCTCAATCTGAGTTTTATTTCTCTTCCTTGCTGTTTTTGTCTCTTTTCTCCACTTGTATAGTTTCTTTTGTAAAGGTAGTTTTTAACAGTTTGTCTCTTTGGTTGAGTAACTCTGGTGTAGAACAGAAAACATCTGCTGTAAAAACTGTAGCTGATATTTAGACACATTTCAGGTTATGGAAATATTTCACTGTCTGTGACTAGAATATTGCAACAGGACAGATTGTGATTTAATCTAAATTGCGATTAATTGCCCAGCCCTCCTGACAACAGAAACTTCCAGAATGACCCTGATGAAAAGTTTCCCTCCCCCAGTTCTTAATAGCGTGTATTTCCCCCTTTAACATCAGTGACAGCTTGAAGTCTTTTGTGCTGGTTGTGGATGAGGGTCTTTATTTTCTCAGATGGTAAAACTGACCATTCTTCTTGGCAAAAAGCCTCCAGTTCCTGTAAATTCTTGCTCTGTCTTGCATGAACTGCAGGTTTGAGATCTCCCCAGAGTGGCTCAATGATATTGAGGTCAGGAGACTGAGATGGCCACTCCAGAACCTTCACTTTCTTCTGCTGTAGCCAATGGCAGGACCCAAATGTCAACTTTTCATCTAAAATTTTTCACTTTTTAATTTCAAGAATGAGACATCTTCTCTAAAATATCAGCTTTTTATCTCAAAATTTTAACTTCCTCTTCTTAATTTTTTGTTTTCCCCATAAATTTTTTGTCCTTTATCTCAAATATTGGTCTTTTCTCAAGGTTTGACTTTTTATCTAAAACTGCACATTTTGACTTTTATCTCAGAATTTTAAACTTAAAATCTCGTATTTCAACTTCATATATCAGATTTTGGCTTAATTATCCAAAATTAAACTTTTTGTCCTAAAGTTTTGACTTAATTATGTCACAATTTGTCTTTTTACTCAATGTTTTGGGGGTTTTTTTATATCTCAAAATTTTGATTTTTTTTCTCAAAATTCTGACAATTTATCTAAAAAAATTCTGATTTTTCTTCCCATTTTTGCAAAATTTCAACTTTTATCTAAACACTCTGACTTGTCCTTGTGTTTTGGATCATTGTCATGTGTGAACGTCCAAGTACGTCTCATGTGCAGCTTCTGGGCTGATGAGTGTAAAAATTTGACTTTTGTCATAAGAGTTTGCTTTTTTTTGTCAAAGTTTGACCCTTTTATTTCTCAAAGGTTTGACATTTTTTCTCAGAATTCGTAATTACACCTGTCGATGTGCTTTTATTTCACTTTTGGGAGGGTTAACTCATGGAAAGAGGTCAAAAAGTTACAACTATAGAAAAGAAGATTTGAAAAAATTAAGGGGACAGGTGTGTGTAAGTAAACGACATAACTTTTCTCCGTAGACTCTGAAAACATCCTGGAAAATAGTTTCAGGAAAAAGTGGAAACCCTGACTCAGCTCTTTTTCAGATTTTTTAGAGTATTTTTAGTGTGAAACGTCCTTTTTGTCCCTTGTGTGTCTCCGTCTCTCACTGGTGGTGGTCTCTCTCTCATTTTTTTCCTCCTGCAGGTGAAGAAGACAACACGGCCGTGGTTTGGTTCTGGCTCCATCAGGGTGAAGCTCAGCGCTGCCCGTCCTGTGGTTCCCACTACAAACTGGTTCCCCACGAGCTCCCCCACTAACCCCCCCCCTCCTTTCTCACCTTCCTCACCTGTCTCACCTTCCTCACCTTTCTCACCTTTCTCACCTTGATCTACCTGATTACCTCAACAGTTTTTCCGCAGGGATCACACGTGGTTTGGGACACAAAAGTTACACGGAGACATTTCCACTCAGCTGCAGTTTACATTCACTCCTGTACTGTACCATGTTACACTTACTCCTCCTTTTATTCAGCAAATAAAGTCAGAACTCCTATTTACAAACTGTCTGTGTCATTTTATTCTACAAACAATTTCACTGGAACTTTTTAAACAGCCTGTTTTGAGTTTTCTGTCAGCAAAAAGTCAACCTGTCCGTACAGGTATCAGTTATTTAACCTGAGTTTTTTTGATTGAAATTAAACTGTGTGAGTAAACGAAGGTCAGTCAGGTTTTAATGTGCTGTTTGAGTTATTCTTTAANTGGTTTGGGACACAAAAGTTACACGGAGACATTTCCACTCAGCTGCAGTTTACATTCACTCCTGTACTGTACCATGTTACACTTACTCCTCCTTTTATTCAGCAAATAAAGTCAGAACTCCTATTTACAAACTGTCTGTGTCATTTTATTCTACAAACAATTTCACTGGAACTTTTTAAACAGCCTGTTTTGAGTTTTCTGTCAGCAAAAAGTCAACCTGTCCGTACAGGTATCAGTTATTTAACCTGAGTTTTTTTGATTGAAATTAAACTGTGTGAGTAAACGAAGGTCAGTCAGGTTTTAATGTGCTGTTTGAGTTATTCTTTAATAACCTATAATAATAAATTCTCTATAGATGTGTGTTCACATTGTTCCAAATGTTCACAGCAGTGTTGAGTCCAGTTATAAATAAAGTAAATTTTTTTGTCTTATGACTTTACATCTCAAAATTGTGACTTTCAAGCCTGATTGTAAATTTTGACCTGATTGTAAAATTTGACACTTTTCTCATAACTTTGACCAATGTAAAATTGTGTATTTTTATCTAAAAATCTTGGCTTATGTCATAATTTTGACTTTTTCTGACTTTCAAGACTTTTTGTCTAATAATTTTGACTTTTTATCTTAGAAGTTTGACTTTTTGTCTACAAATTGTGATTTTATTTTTTATCCCTGAAACATGACTCATCTCATAATTTTGACTTTTAGCTCAAAATATGGATTTTCTCAGTCTAGAATTTTGACTTTTAACTTAAAGTTCCACTTTTTTTTCTCATTTTATTGATTTATTGTTTCGAAGTTTTGACTCTTTTTCTCAAAATCTTGACTTATCTCATAGTTTTTACTTTTCATCTCATAATTTTGACTTTCAAGCCCAAAATTTAGACCTTAATAAATTTGATTGACACAACTTTGAGCTCTGACTTTTAAAACTTGTGTCTCTTTTTATCTAAAAATCTTAGCTTTTGTCATAATTTTGATTACTGTCATAATCTCTAAATTTTTACTTTTTTTGACTTTCAAGACTTTTTGGGTCAAAATTTTGACTTTTTATCTACAAATTGTTTTTTTTTTTTTTTTGAATCTCAGAAATTGACTCATCTAATTTTTAAACTTTAAAGTCTTAAAAGTTTGACTTTTGTTCTTTTAATTTTGACCTTTGACTTTTTCTGGCTTTCAAGACTTTTTGTCTCATAATTTAGACTTTTTATAGAAGTTTGACTTTAAATCTTATGAGTCTGACTTTTTGTCTACAAACTGTGATTTTTTTAATCCCAGAAACCTGACGCATCTAATAATATTGACTTTTTAACTAAACATTTTTACTTTTAGCTTAAAATTAAGATTTTTTTTAGTCCAGGATTTTGACTTTTAACTTAAAGTTCCACTTTTTTTCTCATTTTATTGATTTATTGTCTCGAAGTTTTGACTCTTTTTCTCAAAATCTTGACTTATCTCATAGTTTTTACAATTCATCTCAAAATTTACTTTTTAGCCTGGAATTGTGACTCAAAGACTTAAAACTTTGACTTTTCATCCTCTAATTTTGACTTCTTATCTCAATAATTTGACTTTTTATCTATAAGTTTGACTTTCAAGTGTCAAATTTTGACTTTATTGTAAAATTTGACACTTTTCTCTTAACTTTGACTTGCGTAAAATTGTGTCTTTTTATCTAAAAATTTTGTCTTATGTCATAATTTTGACTTTTTCTGACTTTCAAGACTTTTTGTCTCATAATTTAGACTTTTAAGCCAAGAATTTTGACTTTTTATCTACAAATAGTGATTTTTCTAATCACAGAAACCTGACTCATCTCATAATATTGACTTTTTAACTAAATATTTTTTCTTTTAGCTCAAAATTTGGATTTTTTAGTCTAGAATTTTGACATTTTACTTCTGGTCTCACGTTTTTTCATTTTATTGATTTTCTTATCTTGAAGTTTAGACTCTTTCTCCAACTCCTGACTTATCTCACAATTTGTACTTTTCATCTCAAAATTGACTTTTTAGCCTGAAATTTTGACTGGAAGACTTGAAACTGACTTTTTATCTTCCAACTTTGACTTTTTAATCTTCTAATTTTGACTTCTTATCTCAATAATTTGACTTTTTGTCTAAAAAGTTTGAGCCCTTTTTCTCAGAATTGTGACTTTCCATCTTATTAATTTGACTTTTTTCTCTCTCAGAACTCACATTGAGAAAATGTCCTGGGTCTTTTATTGTTTCTTTTAGGATGATTAATTCATTTAAAGTGGTTAAAAAGTTTCTTTTTCTATTAGAACGGAGAGTTTGGATGTTTTACCACCAGAGGGCGCCAGCTACAAATTTTTAAAACCTGCTGGAATCAGTTTTATTCACTGTTTCATTTATTATTTTTGTCATTTCTGCCTGAATTGGAGAGAATTTGTTCTTTTGTTTTGCCGTACGTCCCCTGGTGGTTGACTCCAGCAGGTCTGAGGAAGAAAGTGGCTCAGATTAACTCAGATTAACTCAGATTAACTCAGATTAGCTCAGATTACTGTGATGTGACCCCGGTGTGTGTGAGAGTATTGTGAATATTGACAGAGAGACGAGTTCAGAGCAGCAGGGGTTTAAGGGCCGACACCGTCACCACAGAGAACAGGGAGGTTTGATTCCCCGACCGTCTGTGAGCGGAGCTTACACACACACACACACACACACACACACACACACACACACACACACACACACACACACACACACACACACCTTGTTTCTGACAGAACAAGGACGAGCCTGATGTACGAGCAGGAGAAACAAAGAGAGGAAACTCTGGAGCTGCATCAGCGTGAAAACACATTTTATTCATAAAGGATGAAAATTCTCTTTCACACAAACACTGAGGAGAACAAGAGCTTTACTGTCTGACATGAATTAAACACAGAGCAACACCCTTAAAAACACACACACACACACACACACACACACACACACACACACACACACACACACAGTTGCACAGGAGTGTTTCAGACCTGCCAAACTGATGTTTTTAACTTTAATAATTTCTGATTCACGACCTAAAAGTGAACAAAATTATTCCTGGAAAACTAAAATCTCATTCTATTGTTTCAAACTCAGTCTATTGCAATGATCTTGTTCTATTTTTTTTAGCAGTTTCTATTATTTCCATCTCATTCCAACACTTTAACACAATTCAATAGGTATGACCATATTCCATTGTTTGAGCACATTCTACTGCTTCAATCTCATTCTATTGTTGTGACCTAATTCTATTGCTTTGATCTTATTCTATTGCTTTGATGTCATTCTATTCCTTTGATGTCATTCTATTGCTTTGATGTCATTCTAATGCTTGGATGTCATTCTATTCCTTTGATCTCATTCTATTGCTTTGATCATATTCTATTCCTTTGATCTCATTCTATTGCTTTGATGTCATTCTACTCCTTTGATCTCATTCTATTGCTTTGATGTCATTCTACTCCTTTGATCTCATTCTATTGCTTTGATCTTATTCTATTGCTTTGATCTCATTCTATTGCTTTGATCTAATTCTAATGCTTTGATGTCATTCTACTGCTTTGATCTTATTCTATTAGTGGGATGTCTTTCTATTCATTTGATCTCATTCTATTGCTTTGATGTCTGTTTTGTTTCCTTAACATTCTATTGTTTTCATGTCATTCTATTGCTCTGATCTTATTCTATAGCTCGGATGTCATTCTATTCATTTGATTTCATTCTATTGCTTTGATGTCATTCTATTGCTTTGATCTCATTCCTTTCCTTTGATCTCATGTTTTTTTCTTTGATCCTATTCTATTGTTTTCATGTCATTCTACTTTGTGACCTGATTCTATTGCTCTTATCTCCCTCTAGTGTTTCCTTCACATTCTATTGTTTTGACCTCATTCTGTTTTTACAGTCTGGTTGTGTTTCTCTGGTCTTTATTGTCTCATAATTCTTGTTTTCTTCGTGTTTTTTTATTTTCTCTGGTCAGAAAATCAGTTTCTCAGACGCTCACTGACGAAGCTCACGGTTATTTCCAAACACAAACTCAGACCTCGTTACACTTTTTCCTCTGAGCCGTTCTCTCTGTTCCCGCCTCCATTTCTTATTAACTAACGCTTTCAAAGCCAAATAAGAAAAAAAAAAAAAAATTTCTGAAGATTGAGGCTGAAAATGTTGCTGTTTATGTCGTTTCACAGGAGATAATCAGAAACATCCAAATTGGTCTCCACAGATCAGAAACATTTCTCACCAGCTCCAAACTTTAACTTTCCTTAAATGATTTAAAGTCAGGACGGTGGAAACACATCACAGTCGACTCTTTTTAAAGTCCTGCAGCTCCTTCTCTGCTTTCTGATTCACCCAATTTACGCTCCTGTCAGAGCATGCTGCAGAGATTCATCACACAGGAAAACAATCAGAGAGGCTTTCTGCAGAGGAATTAAAAACAAAAAAAACACTTTTCTTTTCTTTGCATCCATCTCGTGACGCTCTGATCCAAGTTTCTAACGTTAAATCTGTTTTTCCTGAGTCACGTCCTCCAGTTTCACTTCAGACTCACAAAGTTTAATAAGAAATAGGGTGAAATGTAATTAGCTTCGGTGTCACAACTCTGCGCCTCCTTCGCCGCCTGTGAAGAATATCGAGCAGCAGGAATCCAACGATTGGAGTCTGCAGGAGGCCGTTAATGAGGCGGGGGGAGAAAGCTGCTAAAAAAGGGAGGAAATGAAGCAGGTGGAGATTTAAACAGGTGAAATAGAGAGAGAGAGAAAGCTGCAGTGACTTCAAACATCAGGATAAATCTGGAGACGCTTCAGTCAAGGAAAGAAACTGATCTAAATAAAAACTCTGCTGTTTATTTTTACTCCAAACTGGGTTTTAATTCTCAATGTGAAAGCAAAACTGACACTCAGAGAAGACGGGTACCAAGAAGCTGAAACAAAGGAATAAAGTGAAGGTTCTGGAGTGGCCATCTCAGTCTCCTGACCTCAATATCATTGAGCCACATACCTGCAGATTTTGATCACTTTCCATGAGTTAACCCTCCTTAAAAAGAGAAATAAAAGCAGACTGACAGATGTTAATATGAATCCTGAGATAGAAAGTCACACTTTTAAGAGAAAAAAAAGCAAAATTTTGAGGAACAAGTGAAGTTTTGAGTAACTAAAGTCAGAATTTAAAGGTAAAAAGTTGAAATTTTGGATAATCAAGTCGAAATCTGTGATATAAAATTGAAATATGTGGTTATAAGTTCAAAATTGTGAGATAAAAAGTCAAACCTAGGAGTAGAGTCCAATATTGAGATAAGAGACAAACAAACTCAGAGAAAACACAATTTTGAATTGAAGAATTTGAGATAAGAACTCAATATTTTACAGAGGAAGTCATATTTTTCAAATGAAAATGTGAAAAGTTTTAGATGATAACTTGAAATTTGGGACCTGCCATTGGTTACAGCAGAATAAAGTGAAGGTTCTGGAGTGGCCATCTCAGTCTCCTGAACTCAATATGATTGTGCCACAAACCTCCCAAAAAAAAGAAATAAAAGCAGACTGACAGTTGTAAATATGAATCCTGAGATAGAAAGTCACACTTTTAAGAAAAAAAAAGCAAAATTCTGTGATTAAATGGTCAAAAATATGAGAAAAAGCCAACCAGTGAGATAAAACTATGAGAAAACAGGCAAATTCGTATGATAAAAGAGTCTAAATTAAAGGCCAAAATGTCTACATTTTGAGATGAAAGAGTCAAATTTTGAGTTATTAAAGTAAAACTTTGAGACAAAAAGTCTAAAATTTGAGATGAAAGTCAAACTTTTAAGATAAAAAGTCAACATTTACACTCATCAGCCCAGAAGCTGCACATGAGACGTACTTGGACGTTCACACATGACAATGATCCAAAACACAAGGACAAGTGGACCTGCCATTGGCTACAGCAGAATAAAGGGAAGGTTCTGGAGTGGCCATCTCAGTCTCTTGACCTCAATATCATTGAGCCACAAACCTCCCCAAAAAAGAAATAAAAGCAGACTGACAGTTGTAAATATGAATCCTGAGGGAGAAAGTCACACTTTTAAGGAAAAAAGCCAAAATTCTGAGATAAAATGTCAAAACTATAAGAAAAAAAGTGACAGGTTAAGATAAATCTATGAGGAAAAAAGGCAAACTCTCATAAAAAAACTGAAATTTCTAGAATAAGAAGTCGAAATTTTGAGATAAAAGAGTCGAATTTCGAGGTAAAACATCGTAAATCTGAGATGAAAGTCAAACGAGGAAAACAAAGGAAGGAGGAACAGAAGTAAAAAGGAAAATCCTGAGGAACTTGTTCACTTTTGGGTCGACGACATGACGAGGATATTTTTGTGTCTGTGTGTGCAATATTAACTTACATCATAAATGAACCATTTCTGCACATTTATAACTTTTATCTTTGAAACCTGTGTAATTTAAAAACATCTTTACTCTCTTCAAATACTGCATGTTTTTGTTTTGTTTTTTGTGGTTCGACGCCTCAAAACGTCAGATGGTGCAACATCCTATTCCCCTAAAATGGTCTTTTCTCATAATTTTGACATTTTATCTTAATGAAGTAGAGCCAAATGGTCAAAAAGGGTCAAAAACTTCAGTTTCTATAGTGTGGACTTGAGGTTTCTCTCTTGCAAAGAAGTCGCCGTGTTACATCTGGAAGAACTTGTACTTTTTTCTTTCTGTTCTCAAAAATCACAGTAAATAAGGAGTTTCCAACAAGTCTGCTTCTCTGAGACGAATCATTTCCTGAAGACGACAAACTTTTACTCCCTGCTTCCCCACATCAGCAGAAAAAGTTGTTGAGAAGTAAAAATGTGAAAGTGCTGAGTGAAAGAATAATTTCAGGAACATTTGGTGATTTTTTTTTTTTTTCTCTCTCAGTTTTTCCTCTAAGATGTTGAAGGTGTGAGACTTGGCAGCTTGTTTGGAAAGTTCAGGAGAGGAAGTAGAAACCTGCAGTGTCAGAAAGACTTCATCTCTAACACACACACACACACACACACACACACACACACACACACACACACACACACACAGAATCATTCATCTTCTTTAAGAGCGTCACTGCTGGTTCTGTCCACACTCTCAGTAAAGTTATCCGTCTTCATCCGTCCAAGTTTCCAGATAACGTCAGGAGAGAAGGAAGGAAACACCAGATAAAGAATCCTCCAAGAATAACAGCAAGAAAAACATAATCCACTTTGTTCTGGACGAAGATGAANTTTGTCCACAACCATAAACATTGTTCCATTTGGAGAGGAGTCAACAAGGCCTATGATGAAAGGTCCACCATTCCTACTGTGAAACACGGAGGTGGATCACTGATGTTTTGGGGATGTGTGAGCTACAAAGGCTCAGGAAACTTGGTCCAAACTGATGAATGAAGGATGAATGCAGCATGTTATCAGAAAATACTGGAGGAAAATTTACACTCATCAGCCCAGAAGCTGCACATGAGACGTACTTGGACGTTCACACATGACAATGATCCAAAACACAAGGACAAGTGGACCTGCCATTGGCTCCAGCAGAAGAAAGTGAAGGTTCTGGAGTGGCCATCTCAGTCTCCTGACCTCAATATCATTGAGCCACTCTGGGGAGATCTCAAACCTGCAGAAAAAAATGTTGTGTTATCATTTATATTCTCTGGAAAATTGCTGTAGAGCTGCAGGTGGAAACTCTCTGAGGGTTTTTTGACCCATTTCTCTAAAAGCAGCATTTTAACCTGCTGAGACCTCAGGTTGGATGTGTGGAAAACTCCCAGCATGCCTTCAGGCGGGCGATAATTACATCCCAACAGGTCAGAGCTGCTTTCTGCTGAGCCTGATGAGTCCAGGCCCCCGGGCACCTCCTGCTGCTCCTGCTGCTCCTGCTGCTCCTCATTATCTCCTCATGGCTCAGGAAACATTTGGTTCTTTACCTTCACCTGAGGAGGCTAAACTGCAATGAATACAACAGCCTTTAAAGTCCATTAAACCCAGAAAAAAGCCTCATTAACCCTCTGATGCATGAATTATGAAAACAAGTGTCTGGATTTTTCCCTTTGAGTGTTTTTATTTGTCTTAAAGCATGAAAAAAGTTTACCATTTTCTTTTTTTCAAATATTTGTAACTGAGCATTCAACTTAAAACAGTGTGAACTTAATGTAAATATGACTTTTTTTTGTTTTTTTAATGCTTTGCGAAACTTTTGAACTCTCTTTCATCCATTTTAACACTGAATAATTTATAGTTATTACACTGTTTTACCCTCAAATGTTTGTCTATAACTTTTAAAAAAAAAATATATATATATGTTTGGAAAAGAGTTGAAAACATTTTTTCAGGCCCTAAGAAGAATAAAAATATCCTGACACAGGCTAATATGAATTTCCACCACATGAACCGTTGAATTTAGGAGTAAATAACTTTTAAATAGGTGTTTACTGTAGTGACCACTATGCACCACAGGGTTAAGAAAGAAAAATACATCAGAAAAATACAATGCTATAAGTAAATAAATGAATAAATATATGCAAACACATAATAACTGTCCTATTATTCTTGATATGAGCTACATTCAACTGATAAAGCCCATAAAAATGTCTTATTCCAAGTTATTTAAAGACAAAAATAAGGTCTGAATTGCTTATAACATGTCAAAAAAATCTGCCAATGGTGTAAGAAAAAAGTTTCTTATATCACGACATCTTTCTAGACTTTAATTTTTCTGATGCCATGTGCAGCTGTGTAGAGGCATTTGGTAAGATTATAATGCACTGTTAAGAAGTCTAATACGATTAAAAGGTGGACGAGTCATCAAAAAAATTATATACAAAGTGTGCAATATAAACAAACTTGTAAATATTGGAAAAACAGGTTGACAGGTTGGTGAATAATCAGAATAATGTCATTATCTCAGAGCAGCTTTAAATTTATTATAAGTGGGTCAATGACAAAAAGAGGGTCTAAAAACATATTTTTAAAAAGTTCTTTGAAATGGATAAAAACATATTTCTGAGAGAAGAATTATGTTTTCTAACAGATTTCAGTAGTTGACCAACATTTCAAAGTTTTTAGGTTCATTATTTTTTAGTATTTTTAATTTGAGCACCCAAAAATGTCAGGTGGTGCAACCAAATATATGAAAATATATTTATATGTTCCTGTTATTTTTTCTGTGTGAAATTATTGGCAAGTATCTCTCAAGTGTCTGTAGTGACTCATACATTTTCATTTTGTGTGTTTCATTTCTTTTATTTGTGAATAAGATAAATAATTTGATGTTAAAATAACATTTCACATTATTACATTGGTTGTACCACCTGACATGGAAATTGTTCCAGTCACCAATGAAGTGAAAAAACCTTTTTTNCACACACACACACACACACACACACACACACACACACACACACACACACACAGAATCATTCATCTTCTTTAAGAGCGTCACTGCTGGTTCTGTCCACACTCTCAGTAAAGTTATCCGTCTTCATCCGTCCAAGTTTCCAGATAACGTCAGGAGAGAAGGAAGGAAACACCAGATAAAGAATCCTCCAAGAATAACAGCAAGAAAAACATAATCCACTTTGTTCTGGACGAAGATGAAACGTCTCTGACCTGCAGCTGAATATGACAAGTTTTCTCTCTTAGAGCTGTTTTTGGTCTCCACCGCCCCAACACAAACTTCCAAAACGACCCTGATCAAAAGTTTCTGCGCTCCTGCATCTTTCATCCAGTGCTGCACTGACATTTCTCTTTTTCTTAACAGTTTCAAAGACGTCCTTTTCACTTAGGTTGACATATTTTATCCTTTCCCTATATTTTTCTATAGGTTCCTTGACTCCTACGGTTATTCGTCTCAAGTTTGAGATTACTTCTTCACCTTTTACTCCCTAAGACAACTTTGGTTTGGTGCCAGTCCATCTGGTTGTTTGTAAAGTCGATGTTGACTGTGGAAAATTCTTCTGGATGCAAAGAAAAACCCACAAATAATTTGGACTCTCTGAAAGAATGTGGTCTGGCTGTTTCAAGATGTGTTACTCAACCAAAGAGACAAACTGTTAAAAACTACCTTTACAAAAGAAACTATACAAATGGAGAAATGAGCAAAAAACAGCAAAGAGTAGGAATAAAACTTAGTTTCAGTTGGCAAAAATTGCCAGAAAGCAACAAAATTAGCAAGAAAATTGGGCCAAAACCTGGAAAACACTCAGACAGTAGCAAAAACGGGTCAAAAGTGGCAAAAAATAGGTGGACAGTGACCAAAATGGCCAAAAAGCAACAAAAAATGGCAAGAAAATTTGGGGAAAACTTGGAAAAAATTCAGAAAGTAGATAACATGGTGAAAAAAATGACAAAAAACAGTGGAATGTGGTTAAAAAAAGGCTAAAGTCAACAAAAAAACAAGATAAAAGTTGGAAAATAGTCAGACGGTAACAACAAATGATCCACAAGTGGCAAAAAGAAGTGAAAAGCATCAAAAATGGGCCAAAGTCAACAAAAATGGCAAGAAAATGACGAAACAACCTGGAGAGACAAAAGGTTTCAAGATGCACAATAAGGAGGCACTTGAGGAAAAATGGGCTGAAGAAAGACATTTCTACACAAATGCCACAAAGTCTCCTGCTTACAATACGCCAAACAGCACAGAGACAAGCCTCAAAACTTCTGGAACAAAGTCATTTGGAGTGATGAGAGCAAAAGTGAACTTTTTGTCCACAACCATAAACATTGTTCCATTTGGAGAGGAGTCAACAAGGCCTATGATGAAAGGTCCACCATTCCTACTGTGAAACACGGAGGTGGATCACTGATGTTTTGGGGATGTGTGAGCTACAAAGGCTCAGGAAACTTGGTCCAAACTGATGAATGAAGGATGAATGCAGCATGTTATCAGAAAATACTGGAGGAAAATTTACACTCATCAGCCCAGAAGCTGCACATGAGACGTACTTGGACGTTCACACATGACAATGATCCAAAACACAAGGACAAGTGGACCTGCCATTGGCTACAGCAGAATAAAGTGAAGGTTCTGGAGTGGCCATCTCAGTCTCCTGACCTCAATATCATTGAGCCACTCTGGGGAGATCTCAAACCTGCAGTTCATGCAAGACAGAGCAAGAATTTACAGGAACTGGAGGCTTTTTGCCAAGAAGAATGGTCAGTTTTACCATCTGAGAAAATAAAGACCCTCATCCACAACCAGCACAAAAGACTTCAAGCTGTCACTGATGTTAAAGGGGGAAATACACGCT